>WEKY01050571.1:163637-175520 GCA_013390045.1 Picathartes gymnocephalus
CCCGGGGCGGGAAGCACCGAGGGGCGGGACCGCGGGGAGACCTAGGGGAAACCTGGGGGGGACCGGGAGCAGCGGGAAGGAGGAGTCGGGGGGAAACCGGGAGGACCAGGAGGAAGGGCAGCCCGTGGCAGAGGGGAGCAGCCCAGGTTGGGAGGGGACCGGGAGTAGCTGGAGGACACAGGTGCAGAGAGTTGTGGCACTTGCAGGGACACCTGCACTGGGCACCAGGGGAGGTTTAGGTTGGATATGGGGAAAATTTCTTCACTGAACGGGTTCTGCAGCCCTGGCACTGGTGGAGTCCCCGTCTCCGGAGGGGCTTAAAAAACCATGTAGATGTGGCAGGTGGGGACATGGGTTAGTAGTGACCTTGGCAATACTGGGTGAGTGGTTGGACTCAATGGTCTCAGCGGGCTTTTCCAGCCCAAATGATTCCATGATTCCAGTTGGGGTAGGAGGGGACACAAGTGCAGGACAGAGGCCCACAGTCCCTCTCCAGGCTGCGGGTCACCCTGATGTGACACTGTCACTGTGAGCCCATGCCCTGTAGCTGTGCAGCACATAAGCATTATCCATCCTTTGTGCCAGTGCTGGGCCTTGCCATGGCATCCCCACAGTACCGTGGCCAGGAGCAGGTGGGCATGCTGCCATTGGCAGTGCTGACTAGGATGTTATTTTTGGAAGAGCTCAGGCTCTGGCTCCCATCCAGCTCTGAAAATGCTGCCGACTCAGGATTTCATTCCACTTGGGAACACCGACGAACCCTCTTCCAGTTCCTGTGAATAACTGTGTACATGATGATGGAGCAGTATGGTGTGTGCCTAAACTGGCAAAGCAAAACCTGTACCAGCAGCAGGAATGTGACACCAAGCCCCTTATCCAGGATGAGGCCCTTCCAGGGATGCAATAGCCAGAGGGATAGGGGGGCACAGGGATGTCACCACGCTCAGCACCTGTGAGGAGACAAGGACCTGGCATCGCAGGGCTTACCATGCCACACCACTGCTCCCAGCATCCTCACCTGGGAAAAGGAGCCAAGGGGATCTCTGGCATCCTGTCTCACTGGAAGTGGACATTTGCAGTGGATGGTTTGGGACAGGGTGCTATGGCTGGTACAAGGGGACCCTCTCCCCTCATTCTTCTCTCCCTGCCCTTCCTGGCATCTCTGCTGTGGAAGCCTGGGCTGTTCCCACGCTGTCTCCAGGGAAGAGGAAAGGTGAAAGGTGTCACACTACAGCCCTTCCCAGCCCCCAGCAGTCCTGGCACTGGAAGCAGGAGCACCCCCATTCCTAGCCAGCTCAGCCATGTGGCACCACACGCCATTCCCAGTCTGGAACATAGATGGCATGGGAGTCATGGTGTGGGGAAGACAGGCTGGGGGAATGGGGTATCTGGGCTGGAAGAGCCAGGGAGCTGGGCTGGGGAGCTGGGGAAACTGCACTGGGGAACTGGGGGAACTGGGCTGTTGGAGTTGGGAGAAGTGGGGGAGCTGAGCTGGAGAAGCCAATGAGCTGGGCTGGGAAGCATGGTGGGAGGACCTGGGGAGCTGGAGAAACTGGGCTGGGTACTTGGGGGAACTGGGCTGTTGGAGCTGGAAAAACTGGACTGAGCAAGGGGAGCCAGCAGTCAGTCTGGGGAAGCTGGGCTGGGAAACAGTGAGCACTGGGCTGATCAAACTGGAAGAACTAGGCTGGGGAACTGGGAGCACTGGCTTGATGGAACTGGGGGAGCTGGGCTAGGGAATTGCGAGCACTGGGCTGATGGAGCTCGAAAAACAAGGCTGGGGAACGAGAAGCACTGGCCTAATAGAGCTGGGAAACTGGGAGCACTGAGCTGATGGAGCTGGGCTGGGGAAGTGGGAGCACTGACCTGATGGAGCTAGGGGAAGTGGACTGGGGAACTGGGAGCACTGGGATGTCTGTAACAACTCCCAATCCTGCTGGCCCCAGTCTGGGTGCAGAAATACCCATTTCTGACCCCCTCCGCCACACTCCTGGGTCTTTCCCAGTGCCCCGGCTCCTGATCCTTATCCCTGCTCCACCATCCCACATCTGCCAGCAGTGGGCAGAGCTAAATCCAGGAATCAATAATTCAGGCAATAAACCCAAGTCTTCAAAAAAAAAGAAAAAAAAAAGTGTTTTTTTTTTTAATTGAATCCCTAAAATGCATCTTCTTAGCAGCTCTGTTTAACCCAGGAGTCTGTGGGACCCTGTGGAAGCGCTGGAGTGATAGTGGGATGGCAAACAGTTGCTGGGATAAAGGGAGGATTTGGGGTGAAACAGGAGGAAATGGGTGGAATGAGAATTGCTGGTGGCAAATCCTGGGGTGGAAAAGGTCTATGGAGGACTTTGGAGAACAGCATGCATACACACATGCACTCACACATGTATGCTTGCGCATGTGCCCACTCAGGCATCCCCCAGAGGCATCTACTGTCAGCCCAGCCTGCAGCAGATTCATACCACCACAACATGTGCAAGTCCTGCCTGGGGGTACAAGTGCTGCACATGTGTGTGCACAGCTGCACGGGGAATGTGTACACAGGAGAGCATGTGTGTGCCCAGGTGTGCACAAGTTCCTGTGTGCACACATATGGCATTGCATGTGTGCACGAGTGCACACGTGTTTGTGTGCACCCCTATGTGTGCATGTGTGTGTGAATACACGTGTGTGCATGTGAGTACATGTGTGTGCCCATATGCATCCATGCATGTGTGAGTGCAGGTGTGTCTGTGTGTGATGTGCGTGTGTGGTGTGTGTATTTGATATGCGTGTGGGGTGTGTGTGTGGTTTGACGTGTGTGTGGTGTGTGATGTGTGTGTGGTGTGAGTGTGGTGTGAGTGTGGTGTGTGGTGTTTGATGAGCGTGTGGTGTGTGTGTGTGTGTGTGGTGTGTGGTGTTTGATGTGTGAGTGTGGTGTGCGGGTGGTGTTTGGTGTGCGCGCACGTGTGTCCGTCCGTGCGCGACCCCTCTGCGTAACACACGCGCGCGCGCCTGCGCGGGTCTCGAACCTCTCCCCCGCTGCGCCCCCTGCAGGAGCCCGCAAGCCACTTCCCTGTATTTACGTCGCCTGACGCCAGCTTCCCGGCGTGCCCCGGGAAGGCCGCGCCGCGGCGCCTCCTGGGGGCTGTAGTCCGCGACGGCGGACAAGGGCGGCGCAGGGCGCGGTGGGGACTATATCTCCCAGCGTGCCTTGCGCGCCCCCCGCATCCAGCTCCGCCGGCCGGCCGCCGCCATCTTGGTCCACCGGCCTCAGCGACGGGGGGGGTAAGGTGCGAGCGGCGCAGCGCGAGGAGCGAGGGAGCTATGCTGGCCTCACTGGCGTTCCGCCCGCTGCCACAGGGGCTGGCGCGGCTCCTCCCAGCGCGGCCATGGTGGTCGCCGTCACGTGCGACCTACGGGGCGGCTGCGGCGGCTGTGGCTGAGGGGGCCGGGGCCGCCCGACCGCGGCTGCTCCCAGTATTGGCCGCCAGGGGGCGCCGTGAGCTCGCGCCGACGCGAAGCGCGAGGCCGCCATGGCGGATCGCGGCCTGCAGGGGGCGACGGAGGAGCCTGTGGGGAGAAGCCCCGGCAAGGGGGCCGGTCCCCGGGGGCTCTCCTCTCGCTATTGCGCCAGGCCCCACTTTACCCATGGGGCCGGGCCCAGGGTGCTCTCCTGTAGTTAATGGGCCAGGCCTAAAGGGGACCCCCACAGCGGAGAGGCCAGGGCTGCCTGTGCCAGGCCTGGCCCCACTGCAGAACCCCCGGCCACCTGCCACCGGCCTGGCCAGCATTGGCTCCCTTGTGCCAGGAACATCGTCCAGCCTCATGGCATCCCTCAGACAGTCGACGCCATGGCCCTCAGGTGCAGAGCAGCACTGCTGTCATGTGGGAGACCCCGGCGGGCATCAGAGCGGAGCTGGGAGCTGCTCCCTGGGAGCAGGGCTGCCTGCCCTCATCGCTGCGCTGGCTTACTGCTACCTGCGGGACCGCCTGTCCAAGGGTGATTATCGCTGCTGGGGCTGGCGCCGGCGCGGGAGGAGTGGGATACAGGACAGAGAGACCCGTGTCCTTTGGGAGGGGATGTGGGGTCCCTCCTTGGGGATGGAACCTGCTTGCTGGCTGTGGCCTGGGAAACTCTCCAGAGAAGAGGTTATCCTTAATGCTTCAGTGCATAAAAGGTCTCCAAGAGAGCTAGAGAGAGACTTTGGACATGGGTCTGGAGAGACAGGATAAGGGGGAATGGTTTCCCACTGACTGGCTTCTTCCAACCCTGAGGGCAGGCTTAGATGGAATATTAGGAAGAAACTCTTGCGTCTGAGGTTTGGTGAGGCCCTGGCACAGGTTGACCAGAGAAGCTGTGGCTGCCTCATCCCTTGGAAGTGTTCATGGACCTGTTGGACAAGGCTGGGGGCAACGTGGTCTAGTACAAGGAGTCCCTTCTCATGGCAGAGAGGTGGAATGAGATAAGCTTTAAGGTCCCTCCCCACCCAAACCATCACTTATCCCATTTCTCAGAGCTGAGTGCTGCTCTTCCCTTCTCTAGCCAGGCGGTGTCATTCTGACTCTGTGGTAGGAACACTGCTGTGGTGTCTGGAAACGTCTGGCTGAAGCTGTGACACCTTGGGGTGACAGTGTCCACTGCCCTGGGATGCCTGCTGCATCCTGCAGCCCCCTTTTCTCAGGGTGTGTGATGGAGGGCTGGAGTCAGTCATCAAGATAGTGAGGAGTTTTTAGGTAAACTGCGAGCAGTTTACCTAAAAATAGGAATAGACCCTTGCTCACTGGGGTGGTCAGTGAGAGCTCTGAGCAGCAGCAGCCCCTGCACATTCTAGGTTAGCATGTCCATGTATGTGCTTCCATGCTCACTCCCTCTCCCTTCTTTCTGCATTTCAGAGGATGCTCTTCTGGAAGCTGCAAGGATTAACAACGTTTCAGAAGTCAACAGGTGAGCAGGGTTCTGAGACGTGGGAGCAGTGTGCCAAGGGCTGGGAAGGCAGGAAAACCCTGTCAGCACATGGGGAAGGAAGGGGCTGGCTGCTCCCAGCCCCCATGGGTGCTCACCTCACCTTCTCAGATCCAGAGTGGGTGGGGAGAGATGGGGAGCACCATTACTTGTTGAGTAGGAGGTGGAGCGCAGATATTTGTGCTGAGGGGGGACAGTGTGATGCCATGCTGTGCAGATATGGATGGACCCCTGTGAGCGACACCCCCCAGAAGCTCATTTTTTGGGGTCTGTCTCTGAGCAAACAGCCCTTGTGGGTTCTTCAGCCTGAACCACGAGTTCTCCAGGGGTCTTTTGTCCCACAAGGAGCTCAGGAGAGAGCTTCACAGACCCCAGGCAGTCAGAGAAGTGAGTGGTTGGGTGACCAAAGATATAGCTGTTAGGGAGTGGAGCATCTCCAGAGCTCCTGTCCCATGGCAACAGGCTTTTTGTCACAGTTGGCTGTGCCTGCCCCATTGGGATGATGCCATGGCACCTTTCAGGTGCATCTGGCAGTGTTACATTCCCTGAGGTGGTAAAAAAGAGCCAGTTTCTCAGGCTCAGTATGTGACTAGTCCCTAGGAGGCATGTTCTTTCTGCAGCCAAACCTCGAGGAAGGGACTCAAAGGTTCCCCGGATGGTTTGTGAGCAGCAGTGCCATGTCACCAACCAATTGCTGCACCCAGTGCTGGGGACAAGGTCTGGGACTATAGGAGGAAAGCAAGCCTTCCCTAAAGTGGAAAGAGAAGTGTGAGAACCTTGGAGCTGCTTCTTGAATAGGTCCTGGCACTCCTACCTGGTCTCTCTCAGAATCCCGGCGCTCTCCCAGGTCCCAAGTGCTGCCCCCCTCAGCCAGTAAGGAATTCAGACTTTTTGGCAGCCTAGCAGCTTGTGTAGGATGGGAAGAGATGTTGCTGCTCTTCTGTGTACACCACACACATGTTTCTGTCGCTGGCTGAGATCTCCCACCCAGCACAGCCACCTGGGGAGGTGAGATCTGCTGTCCCTGTGTAGAAGCAAAGGGAAGAGAAGGACAGGTGAGGGAGAGGAAAGCCCTCTTGGCCTGCAGCCAGGGGATGTTCCATCCAGTCTCTAAGATCTTGCATGAAGCAGCCTGGCTCTGCTGCACCCCAGGGCTGAGATCTGGCCTAGATCAAGGGCCAAAGAGGATATTGGTGTGCAGCTAATTGGCACATGTGTTCTGCTGCTTGTAATTGCAGGAAGCTGCTGTTTAGGGTTGTCTGGGTGATTTGTGAGCCTGGTCAGGCAGAACAGCAAGAGGGATGCTCTGTGCTCCAGCTGGTCAGGGCAGGGCTGGTGGCTATACACCGTCCTGCTGGGCTGCACGTCTACAGCTTCTCCCTTTGTTTCTGTGGTCTGTCACAGAATCACAGAATCATTTGGGTTGGAAAAGCCCTCTGAGATCATTGAGTCCAACCATTCCCCCAGCACTGCCAAGCCCACCACTAAATGTGTCTCCAGGTGCCACATCTACATGTCTGTTAAATCCCTCCAGGAATGGGGACTCCACCACTGCCCTGAACAGCCTGCACTGGGGCTTGACGACCTTTTCCATGAAGAAATTTTCCCAAACATCCAACCTAAACCTCCCATAGCACAACTTGAGGCTGTTTCCTCTCATCCAGTCACTTGTTACCTTTAATAATAGCTTGACCCCCACCTGGCTACACCCTCCTTTCAGAGACTTGTACAGAGCGAGAAGGTCTCTGCGAGCCTGCTTTTCTCCAGACTGAGCCCCTCAGCTCCCTCAGCCCCTTTGGTCCAGACCCTTCAGCAGCTCCACTGCCCTTCTCTGGACATATCCCAGCACCTCAAAGTCTTTCTGGTCATGAGGAGCCTAGCACTGCACATAGGATTTGAGGTACCTAATCCATGCCCAGTACATGGGAACAGTCACTGCCTTGGGCTTGCTGGCCACACTGTAGCTGATAAAAGTCAGGGTGCCATTTGCATTCTTGCCCACACCTGGTTTATGTTCAGCCACTGTCAACCAGCACCCCCAGGGCCTTTTCTGGTGTGCACTTTTAAGCCACTCTGCTCCCAGCCTGTATATCTGCACAGGGTTGTGGTGACCCAGGTGCAGGACCCAGCAGTTGACCTTATTGAACCTCATACAGTGGCCTCAACTCAGCAATCCAAGCTGTCCAGAGCCCTCTGCAAAGGCTCTCCAGAGCCTTCCTTCCCATCCTGCGCCATGTGGGCCTGGCATCCCTCCCCCTGTTTGAAGCTTTGTGCCTAACTCTGCTTGGCACATGCTTTTGATTCTGCAGAAAGCATGAATGGTGAAAACTACTGACTCGCCCTGCTGCAGGCAGTTTCAGCCTCAAACATGATAAGGGAATTGGAACATCCCTCTTAAAAGGAAAGGCTGAGGGAGCTGGAGCTGTTCAGCCTCAAGAAGAGATGACTTGAGAGGGGAACTCATCCTTGCCTGCCCGTGTCTGCAGGGAGGTTGTCAGAGGATTGACCAGGTTCTGCTCAATAGTGCCCAGCAATGGGACAAGAGGCATCAGGAGAAATTGATGCACAGGAAGTTCCATCTCAATATGAGAAAGAACCTTCTACTGTGTGACAGAGCACTGTAAAGCCTGCCCAGAGAGTTTGTGGAATCTTCTTGGGGATATTCAAACCCTGCTTGGACACAACGCTGTGCAGCCTGCTCTGGGTAGATCTGCTTAAGGAGAAGGTTGGACAAGGTGATCTCCAGGAATCGCTTCCCATCCCAACCTCTCTGATTCCATGAATCTTTTTACAACAAGCTTCCACAGCACAGGATTGCCAGAGCAACTGCAGAGCTGACAGGGGAGACACAAACAGTCTTGCCTTCAATGCTCTCTCCACCTGCAACGGGTGAAGTCCAAACTGAGCCTTGACAGGGCGGGAATGTGACAATCCAGTTGGGCAGCCATCTATGGAACATGACCTGTCCTCCTGCCACACTGCTGTCCCCTGCCTGCACTGTCCCCTGGGGAGTCAGGAGAGAGGAGGCTGTGGTGGTATTTCTAATACAGTTTCAGGCTTGTTTGTAGTGGGGTGCTGACCTTTTCCAAGTGCCTTCTTCAGCTGACAGCTGGTCATGGCCCTCTGCACATGAAAACATCAGAATACAGTTACTAGGAAATGCAGTCTTTTAGTTGAAAGTGTAGAAAACGGCCATGTGAGAGAGGGTGGGAGGTACCAAGATCATGAGACCCCACCTGAAGTACTGATTCTGCCTCTGAGGCCCTCATCGTGAGAAGGCTGTGGAGCTGCTGGAGTGAGCCCAGAGGAGGCCATGGAGATGCTCCAAGGGCTGGAGCTCCTCTGCTCTGGAGACAGGCTGGGAAAGCTGGGGTGTTTACCTGAAGAAGAGAAGACCCTGGAGAGACCTTGAAGCCACTGCCAGTGCCTAAAGGGGCTCCATGACAGCTGAAGATGGACTCCAAGGGCATGGAGTGACAGGACAAGGGGGGATGGCTTCACACTGCCAGAGGGCAGGATTAGGTGAGATATTGGGAAGAAATTCTTCCCTGTGAGGGTGATGACGCCCTGGCACAGGTTGCCCAGATAAACTGTGCCTGCCCCATCCCTGTAAGTGTTCAAGGGCAGGTTGGATAGGTTTTGGAGCAACCAGGTTTAGTGGAAGGTGTCCCTTCCCATGGCAGAGGGGGTTAGAACTAGCTGAATTTTAAGGTTTCTCCCAACCCAAACCATTCCATGATTCTGTGATTATTCCAAGCAGTGATTTTTAACTCTGTTGAGAAGGAACAGGCCTTTCAGGCATACCAGACAGACCTCACTGGAATACACATTTGTATTACTGTGGGAAGAATGAATATCCACAGGCTGGATCCAGCCCTTCCGCTGGGGCAGCGCAGCCCCTCTACTGTCTGGCTTCTCTGAGCTGCCAGACAAGTTTTCTTATTTTTAACCATTTGTTCAATGCAGGGAACCAGGCAGAATTCATTGAGCTGAAGGAACATGCTAACTTCTGAGAGCATCCCCTTTGGGCCATGTGGCAAACCAGCTCTTCCCTCCAAGCCCTTCATGCTGTTAGGCAGCACAGAAGATAACACCTAATTGATGTAGATAGTTTAATTTCTCTCAGCCTCAGTTGTTCTGTGCATCTAGAGGGAAAGCAAGAAGCAAAGGCATAAAAAATGCCCACCTCAATCCCACTTGTGTTGATATTCAGTATTAATATTGATTCTTTGTGTTCCAGCTTTGTTTCTTAGTAAGCCACCCCAAAAGCACAGGCTTTCAGCAGTTTTCTCACCAGATAACCGTGACGGAACAGTGTTTTCCTCAGCCCTGTGCAACTGTGACTCATGGAGACACGGAGCGTGTGTCAGACGCCTGTTATCAGCCTCATTCCTAACAGCAGGCAGCCACCCAAATCTATGTGGTAATGAGATGTGGAGCTGACCAGGTGCTCTCCTGCTCTCACAGGGATTCAGACAGACATGGCAGTGAGGCAGGGAGCTCCGTGTCCATTGATGCAGCCGAGTCTGCTCTCCCCAAGCTGATTTTTTAGGTGGAGGAGATGCAGAAACAGCTACGTCAGGCTTGATTGCCCCAAACAGTGATCTCTCCATTTTCAAGCAGCATCACTCATCTTAGCTTTGACTCATCGCAGTGCTGCCTCCTCCAGACGGTGCTTGTTTCTTCTCCCTTGTTTGTAAGCAGCACAGCTCATTGAGCAAGAATTCCCCCATCCCTGTCCCTGGAAGTGTTCAAGGCCAGGTTGGACAGGGCTTGGAGCAACTGGTCTAGTGGAAGATGTTCTTGCCCATGGGAGGGAGTAGGAACAAGATAAGCTTTAAGGTCTCTCTCACCTGTAACCCTTTCAATTCTCTCCAGTCTGGAGAGACTTCTTCTGTTTGCTTCCTGGCTCAAGGGTTCGTTAAAGAATTCAGAGACTGCATTCGAATTCAGAGACTGGCTAAAAAATCCCTCTGTAGTGAGTCAGGCTTTGCTTAGCTGAAATACCAGATCATTGAAAGGTACTGTGTGGAGGAGGTGGGCCTTTATGGGAGCCAGTATCCCATGTTGTTGAAGCATTTTCTCTCACAGAATAATTGTGAGTGTTGTGACAGAGGCTCGAGGGATGCCTGAGTCCTTTGTAGAGTGAGCAGAAGAATCATGTTGTTGGCTCCTGGAGCATGATGGCCCCTGGCCACTAGCCATCATGTACCTTATCTCAGCCCTGAACAGCTGTGACATGTCTTCAGCAGTGGTAGTGAGGGTAGGTTGGAGACAGGATTGGGAGATGATTTTTAATTACATTCATTTCCATTGCTCCAGGTTTATATGATGTTGCGCCTGCATTTGTCTGTGTGTATCTGAGTTGCAGACACCTGGGGTTTTTAGGATAAAAAGACATTTGTCATGTAAATGTCCGCTTAATCTTTTCTCCTAAATGACCAAATTATCCAGGACCAGGTTTCAGTGGAAGTTTTGGTACTGGTTACTGAGTTTGATTTGGCCTGCGGCTCCAGGACTTCAGAGCAGATACAACAGCCCAGATTTCTTCATGTTGGCAATGAAGTATTGGGGGACACTTGTGTGTGCTGTGCTTTCCTGTACAAGATAGCTGGAAAACTGCTCTTTTTTATCTGCTTCTTGGTGTATTTTGGCCTCCCAGGATTGTTTGAGTTTGCACACTGAGTCACAGAGCAGTGTCTCTGCAGTTGGTGCTGAGCCAACCACGGGAGACAGGAGATCTCGTGCTTCTTTCCAAAACAGCTTTAAAGCCCCTAGATCCCAGATCCCTCTCTCTGGAAGCAGACACCAACACACCTGGATGCATGGGAGTTTCTGTATGTCTGGAATACATCTGGGAACCATCACAGGGTTAATTCTAGTTAGTGGAGATGTTTATCAGCAGGGCTGAGTGCAGGATAACCTCCTGAGCAGTTCTGGGTTTGGAGGAGGAGAAGCAGTCCACCAGCATGGATGTGGCCTGTACAACCAGGGCAGCAATTATTCCACTTTCCTTACAGCTCAGGAGCTAAGGGACATCTTGGAAGATGTCAGGCAGCAGGTTAAAAACATGCCGAGTGCTTGCTTACACAGCACATGAACTGTGAATGTTGGTGGGTGTGAGGGAGTCTGACACTTGAGTTTGGCCCTGCACAGAGTAAGTCGAGCAGGTAACACACGCCACCTCCAGTGGAAAGGGATTGTCAGAAGTTAGCATATTACGCTCAAATTCTTCTGCAAACAGTGATGACTCATGTTTTTTTCCCATTTACGCTGCTGGCCTCTGCCAGAGCAGGCTGGCAGGGTATTTTTCTGGCACACAGCTCAGCTGTTGCATTGAGGTGACTGAATTGGGGCTACTCCATGTAAGGTTTCACATTCTCTACCAAACCTGGTGATGCCAGCTGTCGAATCCCGGAAGGATTTTGGTTGGAGGGGACCTTGAAGCTCATCCAGTTCCAGCCCCCTGCCATGGGCAGGGACATCTTCCACTAATCCAGGTTGCTCCAAGCCCCATCCAACTTGGTTTTGAACATTTACAGGCACAGGGCAGCTACAGCTACTCGCATATATTAGCCTTTTCATGCTTGGGTTGTACCTCTTTGACTTTCCCCACTTCGTGTGTTCTCACCCATGGTGGTTTTGCTCACCCTCTGTGCCCTCAGGCCTGCTCTCCTCTTGGACTTTGCTTTACCTCCTGAAACTCAGATTTATAAGAGCTTCCCTTTGATTTTGAAGATTTATTTCCAGGAGTTTCTCCTTGGCCACTGTCCTCTCTGCATGACCTGTTTGTGCTGTCAGGGCTAGGGTTACTAGGATCCCTCCAGGATCCCCCATGTCCTGGGAGCAGCTTTCCTGCCTTGAGAGCTGCAGAGAAATGCTGTTCCTCTCCCTGTTCCCTTGCCTTGCCTTGCTTCTCATCTTCCCTTCCCTTCCCTTCC
>WEKY01050573.1:0-22624 GCA_013390045.1 Picathartes gymnocephalus
AAACACATACACACAAAGCACAACAAAATAAGCAACTCACTTGGTCAAATACATCAATATTTTTAAAACGAAACAGAAAAGCTAGGACACCACAGCCTGATGTTCTCTCCTCTCTCCCACAGGTGTTTTGTTTTGTTTTAATTATCATTATTCAATTAATTCCCTTCCAGACTGGAAAAGAAACAAGCTGAAAACTCTGGTTTTAAATTTAATTTTCAAAGCAAAGGAAATCTGTTTTCCAGACCTGCTGTCTATTTAGGCACAGCAGAGAAATCTAGCAAATAAATCAAGGCTATTCTGCGAGTAATACCTATAGTTTTACAGAAGCTCCTACTCACCTGTGTTTCAGGAAAAGAGATTGCTTTAAAATATTACATACTGTAGTAACTCATGGTTTGGACCTGTCATCTTGATGTCTCTCTAATTTGGGAGTCCAAAAACCCATTCCAGATATTACTCAATCCAAACCAAATGTTTTGTAAGAACAATCTCACAAGCCTTAAAACCAGCTATTCCTACTGATTTGAAACACCTTCTTAGAATCATATGCGGACTAGGAAATTTCTTTCCCTTTAAAAACAGATGGTTATACTTAACTATAGAGGAAGTTTTCCTATCTCTGATAACCCTGTATTAAGTCACCCAATCACATTCAGCCATTTTTGTCCTCTAGCTGTTTTTATCATCTAAATCCTTGTCATACCTCTCCTGTCCTATGGGACATTTCTTATAGAGAGCAGTGGGTTTACTATATAATCATCTCCAGCTCAGCTGTTCTCTATCTGCCTGCAACTGCTGCTAGTAGAGAAAGAGGGTAAGTAATTGTGTTATTGTACTCATTGCTGCTGTAGGAGCAAGAAAACAAGAAAAAGAGAAATAAAGCACACACTAAAGAGATTACTGCTGAAACCAAAGGATCCTAAACTTGATTTGCATCACTACCTAATCAGTAAAGGTGGGGAAGCTGCAAAAGCAGCAGCTTTCTGCTCCATTCTAGTCTGATCATGACCAGGAAAAGAGTTTGACTATTCAGATAATGCTCTCTACTTTATGTAGCTTGCATATCACTAATCACACATAGCTCAAAACATGGGGAACCTGGCACTTGAGCATTCAGTAACACGGCATGTCATGAACATGATAACCTATAATATGATTTCTGTGTCCTTAAGTGAATTATCATAGTTCATAGGTATGAACTATTAATTACCTTCAGCATTGTCTGAATAATCTATCTCACTCTCAGTATCTTTCCTATCTCACTTTTATAGTCCAAGCCTAGACTGCTGCAAATCAAACTTAACA
This sequence comes from Picathartes gymnocephalus, assembly GCA_013390045.1. Taxonomy (NCBI): domain Eukaryota; kingdom Metazoa; phylum Chordata; class Aves; order Passeriformes; family Picathartidae; genus Picathartes; species Picathartes gymnocephalus. The sequence continues at coordinate 1,306 of WEKY01050573.1, forward strand.
ATTCTGCAAAATTATGCAACAGTCCTGCATATGTCCTAAAATCCTGGCATCTTGATACAATAAAACATTCCTTCTTTTTTTTCAGATTGAATGTAACATGAATCCAGTCTTCAAGAAACCACAAGTTATTGTATTTCCCTTCCTGTTATACATCTCCTGTAGCCATTGTAGTCTCTTCTTTTCCTACTGAAATCATGTAATTAAATAATGTGAATATGATTACTTGACTTACTTTACAAGAATAGGTCATCACTAATAGTTTGATGTGATTATGAAGCCCTGTATCTTCAAAGGGACAAAACAATAAAAAAATACAATACACAAAGTCAATTATTTCCTATAATCTCTCCATTTACTTAAGGACATTACACAAAGCACATTAAAAGTAAACCACATCTATTAACATACCACACAAAATTATTAAAAGACTAAATGGATTGAAAATGCACATTGTTAACGCTACACTCACATGCAGGTCCCTTCAACTGACTATACAATATGAATAGCTGAATGAGAACCACATTGACCATGATGTATAAAATTTCAATTTTTAAAATTCCTGACCTTCAGAGAATTATGAAAACCCTGTACTTCCACTTAATGGCAACATAATTCTAGAATCTTGTAGTGTCATAATTTTAAAAGTACTTAATATAATCAGTTTTTAAACTGTATTTTTATTTGAAGGTAGGGTATTACATGACAATATCAATCCATGCACTGCAGATCTACTGTACTATTTTAAAAAGAAAGAATATTTTCAATATCTTCTGAAGAGAGTTTTTATAATGAATTGCAAAGCTGCATTATTTTTACATCCCATTTTAAACATCAATTGCATGCCACCACTCACTTTTAACACATCATGGTTCTCCTCTTCAGAAATGCCCTCTCCCAAAGAGAAAGAGTGAACAGTTTCCACAACTTTTACCACAATATTCCAAACTCTTGTAAAATGAAAATTAAAAAGTTCTGAATTTATAATGTAGCATTTCCATGTAACAATTCCTAGGTTTCAATTAATATTTGCTACCCCATCACAACTTGTGGTTCTTTCGTTAACTCAAAGTGGAAAAAGCCTGTCTCCTAACCCGGTTTTCCTATAACTATATGCGTGTTCCAGAAAAAAACCTTCACTCTTTCCAAAACCACTCTCATTTTTATGGAAATCAAATTATTAGGAAGTCATTGACATCACAGTAAAATGGTGGGAGTTACTCTCCATTTCCTTGCACAGTTTCAAAATCTGTTAATACTGCAGGTCAACATAAAAGCTCTTCCTATTCTCTAACCTTTTTTTTTCTTCCACAGCAATATCCAAAGCATTTTCACTTTCTTTTCCTTTCTATGGGTAATTCAGGATGCAATTTCCAAAGTTCTATGTCACTTCTAAGAGTCTTAGTCGCCTTCGAGTCTGTTCCCAGCCAATCACCAAGACAACAGGTCATGATAATGAATGAGAGATCTGACCCAGAGTCAATTCACTCAGTCACCAATTTATATTGGAATGACAAGTTAGGTATATGCCTGGAATTCCTCATCAGTACATACAATCTTAATAAGCTTTGTCACCTGTAGGATCTCAGCCCTTTTCCTACGCAGATTGTCCCTCGCTCAAGTTTACAAGAACTGATAACATTAGTGGGTTTAGCTCACCTGGTTCCACCTCCTCCTTGGAAAGACTGACTCTCTCTTCACAGCAGGTGGTTTCATAGACCTGTTCCATAAAGGTTCTGATTTAAATTCTTTTTTTAGTTGATCCCTCACTCAGGAATAAAATGTGAATATGACTTGGCATCTTTATCAGAGCAATTTTTTTCTTAGCCTTCCAGTAAATGTTTAAGATCTAAGCAAATGAGGAGACAGTGGGATTCCAGTCTTTCTTTCTTGTGGCAGTTCTCAACCTTAAAGTCTATCAATTCTACAGCGTGGCTGCAGTCATGGTGGTTCCTTAAGACAGCAGATCATGTCCCACAATTCTCCAAACTGTTCTGGCATTGTGGACAATAAGTTCAGGCTCTTCTAAATTTGTGCTGTCTTGAGGAGATGGCCCTGTGCTTAGTGTGCTGTCAAGGTAGCTGAGGAAAGCTGAAAGGTCAAGCCAAAAAGTCAATCCATCAGGGGCCAAATGAAGTGACATAAGTGCAGTCTGAGTCGATAAAGGATCATCTGAACTTTATGCCAGCAATTCTCCTGAGATGTTAAACAGTCCAAAATGGTCTTCCTCCAGAAGCCATAGGCTTCTTCAAAGATCAACACAATGTTTGACAAACTGCTTCAGTTAGCAAGATACAAAGTCAACAATCTACATTTTCTCCTTTCACTAGGTTCCCACAGAAATCTACTTAAGCTCAGTGCTCCCTTCTGATGCTAATTTGGACAGGAAATACTGTGGTCTGATCTTGTCTTTAGTTAAATGGGCCTGAAACGTTTTCTGAAACTGTTGCTTGCTACTGTTATGCTTCAGAAAATGCAAAAACACCTGCAGTTGTGATACAGACCAATCCCTTATGCAAATTCCTTTTTTTTTCTCATCCTTTATCTAAAAGTTCCTGAAATTTTTCCACTGACAATAGATTAGATCCTTCAATAAAACTATCTGTAGGTCCTGCAATATCACAGCCAGGCTGTCCAATGCTTCTGTAATTATTTGTCCTTTCCTAGTGTCCTAGAAACAATAGGAAATATAAAATATGAACTTTGAGGGTTGCTTGTTTGTTGAGGTTTTTTTCCTTAATTTTTTTTCGAAATACTGCATTTCTGAACTTTTACTACCATTCTGTAATGAGTTACTCTCACCTTAGACAGTACCAGAGTACTAACCTTGCCACAGGAAGACATTAGGGATTAATAGGTATTTATCTCAATATAAATTTTTTTTCCTTAAATTCCCCAAAACAGAAAAACCTAACTACCCTTTAATGTTCTCTGTGAATTGAGGTGCATTTTGTAGCTCTTGTTTTTTACAAACATTCTTCTGATTAAGTGAAAGCAAAATGATAAATTCCTATCTTCACTGTCAGGAAAGTAAACACATTTCAATCAATAAGGTTGTGCTACAGCAAACCAACTTCAAACAATGCCTGTACATAAAACATCAAGGCTACTGAGATTCTGAAGTAAAAACCTCCAAACATAAATTTTGCCTGGAGTAAAAGAAGTATTGCTGCTTTAGCTTTATCTTTTTAATATGTGCTGAATTTAAAACAAGTTTATGACACAACCAAAAATAATTCACACACACAACAGCATAATGAAGAAAAAAAATCTCTTAATTATAATACATAAAAACTAGAAAAAATAATAGCTAGAGCAAAGGCTAACAGTCCAAAAGACATTGTAAACACAACACACAACTAACTTCTTTCCTTCATAAGCTTCAAAAAATGCCAGCACAAGTAGTTCTTACACAATTGGAAAGGAACACAAAACAGCCTTATTTGCACATTGTTTATGTCCCTAAACCTTAAATCTCCTTTAACAGGTTTTGGAAATATGATCATTTAGGACTGAAATAGACAAATTTTTATTTCTAGATCTGAGACAGGAAACAGCAAGTATTTTTGTATTACAAAAATAACATGAGGGTGACTTGAAGGTCAGATAATCTGAAACCCTGTCTTCTTACTCCAAAATATTAACCCCCCACATACTTCTTTGGACACCATTTGAGCTACTCAGTGGACTAGGCAATATTACAGTGTGTCTGCTATGCAAGTGGGCTCCACAGCTCCTGACAAGGAAAAGGAGAATGGAACACTTCATCCTCTCCCACCAAGCCATGCTATACCAGCAATGCAGAAAAAATCTTCCCAAGAGAAGATGGACTAAATGCAATATGCACCACAAACTGTGGCTCTGACAGCATAAATTGTGAATATTCCTCAACAAAGCTAAGCTTGAGGGTGCATAAGGCCACACTGCTGAAGCAAAAAGATCAAAGCCTAAACCAATTACAGCCTAGTTTCACAGTATGCCTTTGAAATGTAACAGTGATATACCTTATTTAACACATTATATTGATTTTTGCTAATATTCGTCAGCATTGCCAATGTGATTTTGGTTATCAAATCTTTACACACAGCATTTTTACATATGCAATAAAATCAGAAATTGTGAATAAAAATATTTTAAAGAACAGATGGAGAACTACTTCTAAATTTAGATATATGTTCAGCTATATTTGGCCACCTACTTAAACAATATCTGTATCTGAGGCAACAGTGTATAAGCAAAACAGACTAAAGATAATGCTTTATTATAATCTTCTTGTGATGTCAAGGACAAAATTATCTTCAGATTCAGATCTACATAATTAGTGGGGATTTTTTTTTTTACCTTCAGAATATTTATATAACTCAATCATTTTGCTTTTATTTTAATACTTTCAGGGCTATAAAGACAATCTAGGAGCAATAAGTTGTACTTAATTTGAAATAAAATAATATATATTTCAGTTATGTGGGATTATCCTATGAAAATTTCCTTACATTTTTTGAAAATCATATGCAATGCTTTAATGGTCTGTAATATAAAATAATACATTAACTGTTTCCAACAGAACTGCTAAATGCTTTATTCATGTTTGCATCTTAGTGGGTTTTTTTTCCCCAAATGAATCAAGTTTACAAAAGAATATTAAACAAAGAAGCATTATCCTCTCTCTGATCTTTGTTCTGATCATGAAGATTTTAAACAACATTAGTCTCACACATAGCAAATTACTGCTTGTTAACTACTGTTGCCAACTGTTAGGGTACGTCTGCCTCACTATATCAGTTTGACCCAGCTTCTAGTGCTTAATGGTCCTCTAGGCTAAAAGCGAAAGCTGATCCATCAGGCTTGCATTAGCATAGAATAACACTCAATGCTTATTGATGTGCATGCAGTGTAACTACCACCCCCGGCACCTAGCTCAGTCCATTATTTTCATTTTATCTCAAGTCATTTGTATGGTTGTCTGCCCCAGTTAAAGCTATGGCAAGACTGGTACTTAAATGAATTTGTGAGAAAGGAGACAAATGCCCCCTGAACTTCAAGCACTTTTCTATCATGACTTGCTAACACAAAATACACTGGGACTGTTAGGTCCACTTAGCGAGCATATCTAGAATGGCCTTAAGTAGGTAAGAAAAATCACTTAGGACTCTATCAGCTAAAAAGACTGCTGATTAAATGCTGGGGGTGGTGGAGTGTAGGCTGTGACTGTTTGGGGTGTTATTTTTTCAGTGCGATGTTTTTAAAATGCTATTTTGATTCTGCTCATAAACCAGGAAACTTCAGCATCGTAACATTCAAAACATTCTGTTTTGAGTATCTGGCTTTAACTGAATGCTGTTCATTAAGATTAAAAATACTGTGAAATCACCACACATTAACAGAAAAAAACCCCACTGAAACTTAAAGGCACTCATGGTATAATCATCTTAATAAAAAATCTTTGAAAACAAAGCAAGCTATCACAAGCTTCAGGGCATGCCAGACTACGTGGCCACAAAACATAATTATTGTAACAAAAAGCCATGAATATTCAACAGTCACAACACAGCATAAAGAAAACTACAGAACAGATTCTAAAGTTTCTCTTCACACTATTTCACAAAATCTTGATTAAAAACTGTCTCTTTGCATTTTCCAATAAAATTATAACTGAGCATCACAAAGCCAAAACAGGCATTGCGGATGTTAAGATAAACATAGTGCTCTTCTGAGCTTGGGTTTAAACAGGCATTAATCAACCCCAATTGCTGCATATAGGACAGGAAAGCATAGGAATTCAAGAGAAAAATGCTGGTCAAGCAAAAGTAATGTCAGCCATTTTTAACATATGGTCAGTCAGTTAGACTGCCCAAGGAGTCTGACATATTTTCACTTCCATCGTAAAAAACACTAATATCCCTATTTGTAATATGCACCTAAATACATAATTCTACAGTTTAAAAAAGGATCAGCCAAAAAAATAAATATGCTATGACATCAAAAACTATGAAAGAACAATCCTCAGAACAATGCCTCAGCCCTTCTATCCTCCCATCCTGTATTAATGAATGAAAAGACTGAATCTTAGTTAATAGGTTGTTTTTTCTTAATAAAGAGAGTTGATGCACTGGTAACTCAGTCTGTGTGACAAAAGAAAAATTTAATGTTAGGAAACAGCAGTAAGCTTGAAAAAGATACGTACATTAAGAGGATACGTGTGTTGAGGAGAGGACATCACCTTCATTTCTATAGTGCACCTGTAGCACAGGGAATCCCCTGAAGCTGGCTGGTCTCTAATCTGTAGGGCAATTCTCTTTTTAGTCCACTGGGCCTCCAGGACATGAGTGTAAGAAGGAGGATTGACAGTACTCCTGGGCAGTCAGAATAAGAATATGAGAATTACATTTTGTGCTTTGAGTTTGAAACCTCATGTTATGATCAGTAGTGCCTTTATGGATCAGTATGTCTTTAAGGACATTTAAGAGATGAAAGTGTAAGGAAAACCTTAACTGCTAGTTAGTTCCAATGCTTTTATCAGGGTTACCCCACTCCTCTCCTCTAGGTAAAACTAAAATACTCGTATGTAGTCCAGGTAGTTAAAATAACTATTCCTCTGAAGTCCATGGTCCTCCAAGACATAAAAGCTGCTTTCAAAAGAGTTTCATGGATCAGAAATGAGGGGGAAGTAATAACAAAATGAAGAGCAGAAAAGAACTGAACTACACCAGGCCAAATGTACGTCTGTAAATGCCCTCTGGAGTAAAACGCCATTGTAGCTACACATGCAAAATATTGTGGGAATAAGGACCTCCCTGTAACATCAATATTTCGTTCAGAATCTGACACTGTTCTGAATAACTACAATGAGCCACAGGTGTTTTTATAATCTTTTTCAACAGAATGCAGACACTTTTACTTTTGTTTAACAATCACACTTAGTCTATAGAAGAGCCAAAAGAAGCAGCAAAGTTACATTGGGATAGATTAGTAGAAGTACAGCATAAGACAGTCCTCCAGCACAACTGTTGAGCTGTCAAGCAGTGTTGGTATTTGTTCTTTGGAGAGAGAAAGAGAGTGAGTTATGTGCTCATCTTAATAGGGATTTGTACTATGATTACAGTGGGTGCTGAAAAAAAAACACAGAAGCTGTTGCACAAGAGCAGACATAACCTGAATATTAGGTTTTGAAGAGTAAAAGCACAGACTCTACTCTAGAAAGACAGAGTTCACAGAAAAAAGGAACTAAATTCCAAGAAGGCTTTCGCACACTTAATAGCTTAAAAGCTATTATACCACTAATGTAATTAATTTAGGAGCCTTAATTTCTGATCCATCATTCACTTATTCTTTGCTTTAGATTCTTCCCTTCACACACCAACACTTCAGAGTAAATTGCTACTCAGCCCATTCACACCCTGAGATGGACGCAATTAAGGCGTTGGTGCTTGGCATGGCAAGGAGGATGGGAAGAGCCAGGCCACTCAGTCAAGGTGGTACCTACTAAGAAGTACAGAATTCATTGGATAAGTTCCTCTGAGGACAGGCTCTAACAGACACATGGAGTTACCGTGTGCTGCCTCAGATGAGAGGGCAGAATTAAAGTGTGGTCAGAATACTTTCAGTCATTGGTCATGATGGCATGAAAACACCCTATTGACTTGTCCTGTTGACCTCATCATCCATTCCTCAATCCTGGTCGATCTTTCTTGGCTTTGAAAGAAAGGCATTCTTGTTTATGTCACACTAACAAAACCTCAAGGAATTGCTTATGTAGTTCAATAAAAGGACATATTTAAAAGTTCTTCTACACAAGGAGCCACAGCATGTGAGGTACTACTAGATGATTACTTCTAAACCCTATATAAGCTGTAACTCTCAAGACCAAAACCTCTATAGTTCTCAAGTGCACAGGGTTCAGCAGTATGAACAGGTACATAGAACTATCTCCCCTCCACTGTCATTTAATCTCTGATGAAATAAAGAAAAAAGAACTAGTTCCAGTGAACCACCTACTCAGCCTTATATTGAAAACATGTTCTCACATTGAAATATGAGCCTCTCAGAGACAAAGTAATTTCATTCCCAAGCATTTCCGACTAACCACTGTATATTCACATCTTTGAATGTAAAAAAGGAGGAATACATGTTTCACTACCCTGAGAACCTAGGACAAATTCAGGAAGTCAACACAGCCTTCCAGTTAATTATTCTTTTCTAAGATTTTTTTTTTTTTTCCAAGGAGGTTGCAACCTGGTTCCTAATCCTTGCTCTTTCAATTGAGGTTATCAACAAGGGTGCCAATTAGTACACACTGTAGTACTCCACATGATGTGGAAACCTAACCCATAGAGAACCACAGGAGGACGCACTGCAAAATAAGCCCTTCGCTTTTTTTCAACTGCCGACATGGTGATTTCATTATATTATGGAGTCAGAGAGATCTCCAAACATTTAAAAGGAAAATCAGTATGAGTTCTAGTGCTTAAAATACCATCAAGGATGAAAATCTATGAACTTTGTTTTGTTATCATTACTACATAATAATTCTCTTGGGTCAGATAACCTGCATGCACAAATAAATGGCAAATTAAATCTAGCCTTTTGTGAATTTCAGAAGACTCAAAATATTTCACACCAAATTTCTATCAAAAAAAAAAAAAAAGTAACACAAACTAGCTGGAGCTTATTGGGTATTTCACAGAAGGATAATTTTAATGACAATCCTATTAAATCATCTCCACATGCCACGCTAATTATTATATACTTCTGGAAGAGACTGCCCTTTCTTCCTAAACCCTGTGGGAACTGATAAACTAGCTCTGCAGAAATGAGCTTTCTGGCTGTATCTCAGGCCCCTTCTCACCCAGCATTCCACAGCATTCTTTTCAAACAAACCATGTGGGGATTTCTTTTGGAAAGCAGTGTTGGACAAATGAACAGTCTTCTGCAGGTTGTCACAACAGAGTGAAAACCCTATGCAATCATAGGCGAAATCACAATTGAAAAAACCATACTAGCTCCTCTCAAAAATAACTTAAATGAAGGACTTGCACGTTACCTTGGAAAATCATTGGAAATTCTGTATCTTAATATTACGGCCTTGACCCAAACTCTTCAAAATAAGAAAATACCAGATATATCCCACTTGTTCTGAAAGGAAGGGGCACATTCTCAATGATAATTCATAGAAATAAATAAGTAAGGGTAATAATCCATATATTAAAATGCAATTAGCTTGGTCAAGAGTATTTGGCATTCATACAAGCTATCCACATGCACCAGAATACTTGCCTCTACACAAAGCAATCAGGTATGACAGAGAGAGATAGAGCCAGATGTCATTCTAACAAGATACAGTTACACCATGTTTATAAACAAGCCTTTTAAAACAAAATAACATGAAACTACATTTCTTGTGTGTAATCTGGGATACAGAGGCAGACCCTGGACAGAAAATAAGAAGACAGAAAATGAGGGGCATTACACGTAGTAAAACTTGTTTCAGAATAAGGATGGATAGATATAAGAAAGAGATTATTTTGGAGGGATTGGATGTATTGTGGAATGCAGAAAGAAAGTGTTAATAAAGCATAAGAATTGAGACCAGAGATTACTGAGAACAGAGAAGTGGATTTAACAGCTGAAAATGAGATGAAGTCAGCAGCAACAAGAAGTCATTTAGAAGACTTGAGGTAGCAGAGAAAGATTTGTATCTGTTTAATGTAATAATTTAGGAAAGGAAACAAGATATGGGATGATTTTTAGAACTGGCTAGAATTAGAGTTATAACTATCTCATAGCTATGATTAAAATCACTGCATCTGGGATCATATCTTTTTTCCAAAAATCCTGCAGTGAAGACAATTGTTCTTTAATTCAGTGTACTTACAGAACATGGAAGAGAAACACAGCTTCTAAAGGTGCTCTAGAAAAATGGTTAATGGGTATAGGAAGAAGTTGTAAGAAAAGAGTGAATGACAACATGAAACTACCCAAAAGGGTGACATGGCATTCAGTCAATCAGGGCTTGAGTAAACTCCACCGGAAAGGAGGAGTGGCAGAGAATCAGAGCACAGCACTGCTGGATCCCACCAATCCAGCAGGAAGGACCACCAGGAGCACAAGAGCTAGTCCCTGCAGAAGGAGTGTCTTCCTCCTTACCACAGTGGTGCTACCGCTGAGAGGCCAGCCCTGGCTAACAGTGGGTCCATCTTGGAGCCAACTGGCATCAGCTCTATTGGACACAGGGGAAGCTTCCAGCAGCTTCTCACAGAAGCTGCCCTTGTAGCACCCTCACTACTAAAACCTTGCCAAAAAGCCCCAATACACGTTGTTAACACAGGTTGTTTAAGAAAACCCTGAGCAAACAACACTTCATACATACAGAAAGAAACCAGCATCTTATTCACTTCCCAATGCAGTAGCCAACAGAGATAAGGAAAATGATAGATGGGAGCCTGGCCTGAATCTATAGATTTTTACCACAAAATACGTGCAATTTGACAGCTACTTTCTCTGCCCCCTCTCTTAGTTTCCTATTGACTCACACTTAAATCCCTCTTGAAGGGCTTATAGAGCTACAAAAGTGAGTTTGTGATTATAAATTCAACTCCAGTACATTCTCTTCCTTAAGACTTCAACCTATTTTTATTAATCACTGACTTCTCACAGAGATGCTCCTGCTTTGACAGGAGTGCAGGTTTCAGGATTTGACAAAATGCAGCTTTAGTACAAGCTCTTCAAAAAGTATTTAGTAAACTGAAGCAAAAAAATGCTTGCTCCAATAAAGTCCATGATACAAATTTCTTTAAACAAAACTGAAATCCACTCTCTATACTGAAGACGACAAAAATTATGCCACTAGCTGAATTTCATTGCCAAGCTGTCAACTTGAATTTCTTCTGCTTAAAAATAGCTGTTCATTACATTCAGTAATGGGCTGTCAAAGCATTACAGCACTGAACCTATATCATATACAGTAGCAATTGGGCAATGTGCATTATTATGTTTAGATTACTAGCATTTTTTACAAGACCTCTGGGCTAATTTTAAATGAGATGGTTGACTTGAACTGAATCAAAACCAATTTTATTTTACTTTAAAGCTACTACAGATTTTCCATTTGTACCTGACTAAATGAAGCCTTAATGAAAGTAAAACAAAAGATTTACTGAATGTGACCATACAGTATATTCATCCTTTTGTTTGCTCTCAAGGATATATTTACTCTAAACAACATACAAATAATAAAAATACTCTATTTGCCAAATTAAATAATATTCCCGATGGTATGAATTGGTATTGTTGCTCCTATGAATACATAATAGGTTGTTAGCAAAGAAATCATGCCTGAAGCATATATGCAGTAATATTTTAGCAGGGTGAAATAATTAGAGATGTTTTTAAACTATCAAATGCATAACCTGTCTTAATAGCTCATGATCTAATTTAGTATATCGTAAAAAAAAACAACTATAAAAAGGTATCTAGAAAGCAGAGTTGAAACATCCTTACACAGCAGGATGTCATAAACATAAAGGCATGCCAGAATGGCTCACAGCTATGAAAAAAAAAAGAGAGACTAAAACAAGATCTGATGACTTGCAAATATAAATAATGAATTCAGGGCCAGATTATAGACTTCTTTATTTTCATTTAAAAACCCAGCAGAATAAAGGAAAAACAGGCAAAAAAAAAAAGAAAAAAATCACACACTGTGTATAAAGCTCTATACCTTTCTTGTTTTGTTGGAAAATAAATTATTTTTCTACATTCAGAAGACAAGAACTCTACTGATGCAACTCAGTGGTTACGTAGCTACCCTGGGCTACGTGGCTCCTCAGTTTCCAGTAAAATATTTTCCAGAGTTTGTAGTTCAGCTGCAAAACATTTGCCATGTTAAGACGTTTGTCAGGCTGACTTTCAGCATCAAAGTAAAAAAAAAAAAAAAATTATTAATTTTAATTATGACCATATTTAGTATCTTCAGTTACAACATATTAGGACTGAGTGCACCCCCAGCAAATTTGCAGATGATACCAAGCTGAGTGGTGCAGTTGACACACCTGAAGAACAGGATGCCATCCAGAGGGACCTGGACAAAGCTCAAGGAGTACACCTGTGGGAATCAGGGCCCTGCCAAGAAGGATTTGGAGGTGCTGGTGGGTGAGAAGCTGGACATGACCCAGCCATGGGCACTCACAGCCCAGAAAGCCAAAGGTGTCCTGGGCTGCATCCAAAGCAGCGTGGGCACCAGGGCCAGGGAGGGGATTCTGCCCCTCTGCTCTGCTCTGGTGAGACCCCGCCTGCATCCAGCTCTGGGGGCTCAGCAAAATAAGCATATGGAGTGAGTCCAGAGGACCACAAAAATGATCAGAGGGATGGAGCACCTCTCCTGAGGAAAGGCCAAGAGCTGTGGTTGTTCAGCCTGGAAATGAAAAGGCTCTGGGAAGACCTTATGCAGCCTTTCAATACTTAAAGGTGAATATAAGCTTTTAGCAAGGCATATTGAGACAGGACAAGGAATACTGCTTTTAAATTGAGAAGTTAGATTTAGATTAGATCTAAGGAAGAATTTTTTATGATGAAGGTGGTGAAACACTGGAACAGGTGGCCCAGACAGGTGGTAGATGCCCAGTCCCTGGAAACATTCAACAGCAGGTTGGATGGGGTTTTGAACAACCTGATCTAGTTGAAGATGTCCATGCTCATTGCAGAGGGGTTGGACTACATGGCATCTCACCCAAATTATTCTATGTTTCTATAGAAACAGTCTGCTAATAAAAGGCTTTGGAGATACTCAGCACTAAGACAATCAAAAGCAAGAAAAAGTAGTGCCAATGTACTGTAAGTGTTCACACAAAATGCATATGCAAAACAATACAACACTTTGAATAAAACAAGTAACAGAATTCAGCTGCAGTGAGTTTCACAGGTCAAAACACCAGCACATCCATAATCTTCTCCACTGTGCCAGTATCAACAAATAATCTTTGCAACACTCAGTGATAAATTGACTTTTGGGTAGCAATAATTCCTAATTTCCACATTATTTTTCTCTTTAAATTAAATTAACATAAATTTATAACGGACATAAATTTTATTTGTATAGATGGTTTAAATAGGATGGTTTAATCGTTTCTGCACTGTCTTTTGCCATGTGTTTTGGTGCCAGACCTCTAAATAAAACTGAATTTACCTGTTTGTCGCCAGTCAATTAGGTGCTGTCTGAAGGTTGTATAATATTTGTCAAATATTTCTTCTGGAAAAACAAATTTCTAACAACTGAAGGGGACATCATTACTTATCCCTTTTAACTCAATGACTATCACATGATTACAGAGCTATCTAAAATATACATTAAAATTATTACATTTTTGTAAAACTACTTGCAGCGTTCTTAGCAAAAAGAACTAACAAGCATGGTAGACTACACTAGTCTTTTGATGACAAAACTATGCAAACTTCATTAAACACGCATTATAATCAGTCTAGAATCCACCATGATATTGAGGGTATAATACTAAAATGCTTATCTGGCTTAACACAAGGATCAAATGAGAGCAAATATATCTGTACTACGTGGTATATCATTTTGTGAGAGACCTAGAGTATCTAGTGTCAAACATGTGTTAACAGCTTCACAGTAAAACATGACATAATATATTACAACACCTCCAAAGAGGCAGCTGTGATCTACTGTGTCAAAAATTCCATTCAAGTAGGCTGTCAAGGTGTACAAGGCCTCTGATCTTTGATACATCTGAACGTACTATCAAAGCTCCTCATCTATGAAGATGGAAATTATTTTAAACTACAGAAAATGTAAACTACGTTGCTAAATCACTGTGCTGAAGAAACAATAAAGGAAGATATGAATATCCAAAAATTTTGAGAAAATAGTAGAGAAAGGTATGACAATTAAAAAAGAAAGATATATATACATTTTGGAAAAAGCAGTACACAAGGAAAACAAACAGTGAAGTTGACATATAGCCAAGGCATCCTCAAACACACCAAAAAATACTTTTCTCCTAAGTAATCTGTAGTTTAGGAAGCTAAGTGATGTCTAATGCTGTCACACTTTACAGTATAACCATTCTTGAGTGACTGATAAGGAAGAGGATTTCTGATGGATTAGCTAGGTATGCTGTGCCTTGATAGAATGAAAAGATAAAATGAAAGATTATATAATGTGGGACATAGCACTGGTTGACAAGACTTACTAAGAACAAGGTAACACAGAAAAGCACTTAGATTTTTAGAACACAGAATAAAATTGTTTATGAATTATTTTCACTTCTGCCTTTGGCATTTAAAAGAACTCTGTTTATGATTTTATCTTAAGTTGGTGTTCGTCTTTTAGCAAATGTTGTCTTTAAAATATATTAACATTTTTGCACAGAAGAGTTTTTAATAAAATAAAAATTAAGGATTTATCTAAATTCTAATATTATCAGTTCATTACTTTAAGACAAAAAAATTTTAATACCTCCTCCTATTTTCCAATATACTCTGGAGATGGATACCTCTCAGGGGCTCTGAGATGTTATCCATGTACTTGTTGTAATATTTTCTGTGAGTGCATATAGCTCCTTCAAAAATGGCAGCACATATTCACTGGGGAATTCTGTGCACCATTGAAAACACTGTGAACACATCTGTTCCCACAGTGCATTCTGTGAAATAACAGAGAAGGTTTTGGAAACTGACATTAAGATATTTCAAATTATAGTCACAAAAAATAAACAAACATAAAATTTGGAAAGGAAAGAACATCAGTGAGAAAAAAGCCATCTTTAAAATGCACACAGAAGTTAGAAACTGCTCTAAGTATTGGCAACTAAGCAAAGAAATAGAAAAAAAATACATAAATTGAAAGACAAGAAAAGAGGAGGGAATGGTCAAGGTAAGGGACATTTTGTAATGTAAGATGTGAGTTTCTTAAATACATCAAATATAAGAACAATTACTATTCACGCTGTGTCCTACCACAACATACTCTACTTGCCCCATTTCTGGCCACAACTCCATCCATCTTCTTTTTTGGCTCAAGTCACTCTGTTTATTCTATTAAAACTCCTTTGCTTCTTTATCAATTACCTCTTTCCAGTATTTTCCATACTACAGGAACAGCATTTACCAGCATGCCAATACCTTTCATTTGCTTGCAGTGAAAGTTTTTTCTTCATTTTCACCCTTCAATCTCCCCATAGACTTTTATACCATAGGTCATGCCTCTTCCTTCTGGGTTCATAACAGCCTCCTCAAAAAATGCTCTACCCTGTAGTGAAGTACTCTTCATTTCTCATGGCATTACCAGGTTCTTTTTTAGAGATTTCCATAGAACCCTTCACATTCTTCTTGTCAATATTCGCCATCGAAAGCAGTGCAGGCAGCAGGTCAAGAAAGGCGATTCCGTCCCTCTGCTCTGCTCTGGTGAGACTCCTCCTGGAGTGCTGCATCCAGCTCTGGAGTCCCCAGAATAGGAAGGACATCCTTGGAGTGAGCCCAGAGGAGGCCACCAAGATGATTAGAGGGATAGAGCACTTAAAAGGATTGTGCAGCCTGGGAAAGAGAAGGCTTTGGGGTGACCTAATTGTGACTTTCCAGGAACTTACAGGAAAGATGGGGCAAGTCTATTTACAAGAGCACATAGTGACAGGACAAGGGGGAATGGATTCAACTGAAGAACAGCAGGTTTAGATTAGGCATTGGGAAAAAATTCTTTACTGTGAGGGTGGTGAGGCAATGGAATAGGTTGCCCAAAGAAGCTGTGGATGCCCCATTCCTGAAAGTGTTCCAGGTCAGGCTGGATGGAGCTTTGAGCAACCTGGTCCAGTTTTATCATTATCACATCACACAGAAAAGTCAAACCCACACAGACGTTGGTTTTGTTTCACAAGAGACAGTAGTGCTACAAAACCAAAAGCTAAAATGGTTTATAATATACAACTACATACAGAACAACACTCCCATTTTACTTAGTTGAAAAGTTAAGAATAAGGAAGAGACTGTTACCCGTAATTCTCCTTGTTTTGCCACTAACATTACATTAAAATGTTCTTAATATATTAAGACTGATGCATAATCATTAATATTTTAACATCTTTTCAAAATGCCAGAGAACTATCATAATAGCCAGAATCTGCAATTTGTCTTTTGAGTTATTGAAGCAGTTGTGCTCTGGTTCTGCTCAGAAACAGTATTTATTTCAAATGTCACTGTAGAAAATACAAAAGAAATTTGATTACTTAATTTTTGTAATTGAATACTGATATCCCCCAACAAAGCAGCTGCAGAGACACAGCAAGAAGATAAAGTAATAGAGTATAATGAAGCAAAATCATATGATGAGGACATCCTATTATAGTTACGTGAGATTTCCACAATGTTTATCTGCATTTCAATTACAATATTGCTTCCTTTAATACACATAACAAGGTTATAAACTAATCCCATATTTTATCCTAACTCTGATTGTTTTCTGTTAATCTGAGAGGGAGAACTGTCAAGAATATTCAAGGTCTTTGCTAACTAAATATAATCTACTTAAAAGGTTCCATGACTTGTTGAACTAAACCTGAATCCTGTAAATCTGGAGTTCCACTCAATAGCATAGGGTTCTATACAGGTATAGAACTGCATAAAAGTGGGAAGAAATTAGCATACAGATATTTTAGTAAATGCCAAGCACATCAGTTTTCTAAAGTTTTAATCACATGTACCAGACTATTAACCAGTCCTACTGCTTGTTCTAACTCACACTGGTAGGAATGTCTGCGGTCATTTCCTTTCTGGCTAAAGGGAGAACTTTGAGGAAAACAAAGATTGCATGGAAAGGTCATAGCAAGCCATTTCCTTCACTCAAGTCATACTAAATCATACTATTTACATCAAATAATGGAATCAAGCTTTTTTCTGTCTTAAAAATAATTATGATAAATACCCAATTGCTATTTGCTTGCTAGATGAAGAAAATTCCCATATATTTACACACTACTGAAGAGGAATTGTTTGTTTCAAAAAATAATAGCATTCTGTTATTATTTTCAGTCCACATTGTCAAGGAATGCACATATTTGGACATACTACACAATTCACAGACACACGTCTATGTATAAATATATACACCATTACTTAGAATTAAATAATTGTATTTAAAAGATTACATTAAAAATTATTTTATATGAGCATCATCATTATCAGATTTTAAATGCTAAGGCCAAAAGCATGTTAACTGGTTGTTTTTTTTTTTTACTTTATAAGGATCACTGAACACATGCCCATGCTCATAGACAAAATTGAACAGACCCTCTGTTGAATTTTATCTAAAAATTAACAGAGTTGTTTTTAAACTACATAATTACTATTAAGATTAAAGAAAACACTCTCAGCAAAACCTTAAAAATCATAAAACAAAACAGCTTTTCCTCTCCCCTCCAAAAAAAGGGAATTCGAGCTACTGTAGTATTTCTTAATTGAGTGCAAGTTTAGAAGGACCTCTGCATGGTTCTGTTTTGCCTACTCATGGTAGACAAAGAATGAATAAACATTTATCCAAAACAAAAGAAAATGTTGCACATGAGAAGCAATGTATCAGTAGCAGGGAAGGGATATATGACTGACATGTCCACTATTTAATTTCTTAAATAATGTTACAGCAATTTTTCAGCTTGTGAATTTTTACATGTCAAATAAAAATCAGTATTTACTAATTCACAAATATTTTAAGAGGGAATACAGAGTTACTGAGAAAAAATAAATAAAAGTTAAGCAATAGAAAGTTATAATTAGGATACTTTTGATCACCAAAAACATCAGTTCCCTCTCTTCTCTAACATTTCTAGTTTGTTGATGAACGAACCGTGTTTGGCATAATTAACACTAAGATCTTCAGAACTCAATGACTGAAAATAATCACTTCTCTCCCTTCTTTCCTGAGTATGCTGAAGCCCAACCTAAAGATTTAGAGCTGACTGGACAAATATAAAGGATGTCAGAAACAGTGACCGCTGACATGCCATTCAAGGCACATGGAAAAGAGTTCAGGCTTGAATGCCTCTAAACTGCTCATTGGTAAGATCAGCTATCACTGAGACACAGTGTAAGTCAGCACAATTCACTGAGCCTGCTATGACCTTAAAATCATTGCTCCTGGGGCATGTTCATCCACCAATTAGTTTATACGCTCACTGGAAATCCATTGCTCAGTAAATGCACTGGTCTCTCATTCCACGGTGTTGATGAAGTGTGTGTGATGGCTTTCTCTTCACAACTTGACCCCTAAAGCTGACCCATCTGGAACTGAAGTATTCATGCCACTTGAGCACATCCTTGGTTATCACAGAGTCTGATATTTTCTTTAAAAACACCATTACTCACATTTTTTTCCTCTTAGTTAAAAATCTTTTACAACCAATAAAACACAGGATGTTTTAGGGGTAAGAAATTTAGCACACAATACGCTGAAGGACATCTGTAAAGGGAAATTAACTTATGCAAAACGTGATTTCCACTAAAACTGGTATGAAAACTGCAAATATTGCTCTGCTCAGGGAATAGCTTTTAAGTCGAAATATTAATTCATTGCAGTATATGTCTTGCTATGAATGCCATGAAAATAAAAATAAATTTTAAAAAAACCAACAAATACCATAAAAACCCCAAACCCAAACAAAAAACCAAAAAATCCCACATGCACAGCAGGGTTGTAGTTATCATCAAAGCATAGTAAGAGATATTTTTCTCTTAGGCATTTAAATATTACATAATTAAAAGCACAGTGTCCATTGTGTGTTTCTCTCTACAGCACATTCTTACCTTACCCTAGGTCTCCAAGCGTATTATGACCTCATTGTCACCAAATGTCAGACTAAAAATTAACCAAAAAAATTGCAAAAGATAAACAAAACTAAATTCCTCTATTAGGCTTATTCCACAGTCTGGGATTAATTCTCCTATCAGGTACTACCAGTGTTTCCTGCTAGTACGAATAACAGCTCACCTAACAGAACACAGTAAAAAAACACATCTCCTGTGTTACTCACTGTGGCCTTTTTGGATGTTCTTCAGTCAAGGAAAAAAATACTATGAATATATTTTGTCAAAAAAATTACTGTACTGATTTATTTAGGGTAAAAATAGGTACATTTTTCAGATTTTGATGGAATTCTGAGATTATTCTGCCTTCTCCTTTTCTGTGAGAGTGTGGGTTTAGTGGGTGGAGGTGATGATCTCTCTTCTTTCCTTTTCCACATCCTCTACTTTTAGTGAGAAAATGGAAAATGAAAACCAAATACTGAGTTTACAAATGTTTAAAAAATCCCCCAAACAAACAAACAAAAACCCACAAAGCTGTTAGCTAACTTGTTTTCTGGAAAATGAAAACAATTAGCAGCAAGACCTGTTAAACAACCTGAACATAATTTTTCTTGCTCTTCTTAATTAGAGTATAAGTTCAGCCACAAGAGGAACCTCTGCTCTTGTAATGTAAAGTAATATGAGACTTAGCAAAAATCCTATCTCAGCTTTAAAACTATATGAATAATAATAATAAAAAATATTAATTATATATATATATGGAATGTTAAGCTAAATTTCAAATGCTAAGTGTAAATAGAAACAGCTATGATAGAAAAACTTTGTGATGGTATCTAATTCTTATTTAAATATCTGATAAAAATATAAAATTATTCACAGTTAAAGTGGGCCTATGAAAATGCAAAAAGGTAAAACAGTCTGTAAACTAGAAACAAAGTAATAAAAAATCCAAAGGGAAAATGCAGACCTAGAAACCTTCAGAGTAGACATAAGACGCTTATTTTAATGGGACAACTGAAAGATCTGTATGACAAGGAAGTTCATTATCCATCTCTTTGAGTCTTTAAATAAAAACAATGTATCTTTCTAAAAGCCATATGCCATTTCATCAAGAAGTTATCTAATTCATAAAGATATTAAGGGCTCAAACTCTTCATCAAATTCCTGCATCACCGCCAGTTACCTGTCATCACCTGAGTCATGGTACCTCAGCCTCTGACAAAGCAAAATTTCTCTCACGATATGTCACGGGTTATCCTAGATTTGAAACTTCAGTCACATTCTCTGGCTTGTGTAAAGCAAGTGAGAACAGCTAATCATGACGGTCTTCAATACTTTGGGTGAAATTTTGATTCTATGCAGGCAAGAGAAAGGCTGCTGGGATTGTATGAGATACTGTACAACTGAAAACTTAGTCCTTCACTTGCTACCAGTGTTACACTAAGTAAAGCTTTATGACCTTTTTATTGTCCCTCCTATACTTGGAGGTAAAGGATGTTTGCTTTGTCTCACATCCTTTCTGGATATTGTCAATAATAATCAGTAATATATTTCAAAGTAGCAAAATCAGATTTTTAAATACAAGTTGTTATAATTGTATCTTTCTCAATATAAAACTTCTCTTATGCTTGTCCATAAAAGGGAGTGGTTAGAATCCTCTCAAGTAGTTTTCTAACTCTAAATTAGGATTATTAATTCCTTCAAAGTAACTGCAATAGATTTCATAGTTATTCATGAGACTTATTCGTAGGGTTTGTGCCACTTGACCGCAATAGATAGGAAGGGTAACACCTGATCATTAGGAGAAGAGTACAAGTAACACTCAGAATACTGCAATATACCACAAAATGAGTGTTGTGAACTGACAGTGATCACAGTGGTCTGATATAATAACACACCACCATCAAAGACAGAGGGTCCTTGCTTTCCTTTGCCTCCTACCCTTCTCCCGGCCACAGGGTCCTCTAAGATACACACAATGCTCATACAAGCTGGTACTTGCAGGACATCTCCTTTAGTTCATTTATTGAATTTGCAGAAAACTGTAATATTTTCTACTGCATTAGTAAATTGCATCAGCTCATGAAAGAACATATTCCAGCACATGAGCTGCTGTGTAGCTGAAAATGCAAAAGGGACTGAGGAGGAAGGTGGTCAGAAGAAAAAATAAGCATCATGAAAGCCTTCTGCAACAGCAACTTATTAAATATTCACCTGTTCATAAATGTATAAGCCTGGAAAAGTGGCCTAATTTATTTCTTTCTTTCAGGAAGAAAAGGTAGCATAATGATAGCCACTAACAGATTATAGATTCAAGAACATTCTGAGAGGAAGGAAACTGCTGATCCACAATGAAAAAGTGGCCAAAATACTATGAACAAGTAAGCTACCTAAGCATGAAGTATACTACTGCAATCAAATAGTTCATAGCCCACCGACAGAAAATTTTGTGCATAGATGAAGTAAATGAAAAACCTGAACACTGAGCTTCAGTTCATCTGCTTTTTCAAAAAAAAAA
>WEKY01050573.1:22666-61302 GCA_013390045.1 Picathartes gymnocephalus
AAAAAAAAAAAGCAAAACTTTTAAAGATTTATAATTTAAAGCAGCAAACACATCTGAACAAGTAATAATACAAACTGCATCCCACTCAAGAATTTTCAGGTTCAAAATAATTGTTATCTACTGAATTTTCCACAGTTTAGGACAGAGATGCAAAGTTGTATTTGTACCTAATTTGAGCTAAGCATGTCCTGCTCCTAAAACAGGGAACTCTTGTTCTTTCCCTCTCCTGGCATACTTCAACATTTCCTATGCAACTGCTCAGCAAGTTGGATTAGGGAGCTGATCCAGCTGAAAACTAACTCTACCAAAACAAAAATCAGATTATAAATTCATCTGGCACTAAATGTGCAGCTTTGTAGTGACTGTATTTGACATCAAGATTAGGATAAAGCCATAAAACAGATGAAAGTGGATAGTGAACTACCTGAATCAGATGCAGTCTGGACTTACAGGAGGTTTGACATATAATGTAGTATATTTCTCTTCCTACACTTATATGCCATAGAACTTAAATCTGGTTTTAAGTTTCATTTCCATTTTCCAGTTTACATCGTATTGCTGTTTTCTTACTTTAGAGTTTGGGGGCTTTTTGTCTTCTTCTTCTGTCTTTCACGGGCATGTGATTTCTTGTCCTTAGTCACTGTTGATAGGTGATTGCAAAAGCTGACGCTGGTATACACTGAACAATCTTTTATCTTAAAATTAGCTTCTTCCATTGTTAAAGAAGCATGCAGCACAAATGCTTCATTTCAAGCTTGTGCAAGTTTTATCCTGAAAACTATGTGCTTCATTGTCCCAGGGAAACAGAGCTGTCTTCAGTTGTTATGAACAAGGGCAGGCTCAGAAGCACTGACACTTGACCCAGTGAAGTTCTTGCAGTGTAAAAGGTTGAGAAATGGGAAAACAAGCTGTGAAAATAAATGTCTGAACTGCATCTGCTTCAGCAGGTTTGAAATTCTAATCAATTTAAAATTATTGTAAGTATTCAACTAGATTTTTCCCACTGAAAACGAGTTAAATTTTTTCCAAATATGATGAAATTTTTTGTATTAAAATTAAATGTTGTGCATTCATTCCAGTAAAGCAATATAGAAGCAAACTATGTTTTGGAATACTCAAATCACATTTTTCTCAGTAGTAACTGAAAATCTTGAGGAAAGGACTGAAACAACGTCTCTTTTAACACAGATGTTCAATTCACATTGCGTAGATATATATATAAATACATAAGAAAGACATAAAAAAATCTATTTACAATATACACAGAAAGAAAGGTAAGTCTCCATGAAAACACTCTTCATGGAAATTCACCGTCAAGTGCAGCAGATATTGTCCAGCCTTACATAAATACAGTCCTTAAACTTAACAAAATGCTAACCAGTGGACTTCAGTCCTAGCAAGGCAGAGCTCTTAACAGAAAGATCCAGTGGAGCATTTCAGAAGATCAACAATTCACCATTCATTACCCCTCATAAAACAAAATGCTCTACAGTGGTGGGGACAGAGAACCTGACAGAAGAGAGGAAAGAATGCTGAACCTCAAGCTATTCACAGGCCAGGATTACAACAGGCTTTTATTTAGTACTGGGCAGGAAGTCACTGCTATGATAAAGAAAAAAAAGGGGGTTAAGATGTAGCAAAAATAAATTACAAATATCATTTTCCAAGTAGCAGCTACTGGTAGGTTTTGAAATGCAATGGAGGCTCTGAATGAGCGCATTCCATCTGTGAAAGTTAGTTATTAGACAAGATATGCCCTAAAACCTGCCTTCTTTAATTAGATTTCTAACATACAACTGCACAGAAACATAGTTTTATTATAAAAAGTTCGAAGTAGGCCAAAGCACCTAACACTGATAAGACATTTATCATAGAATTATAATACCAGAATCAAACATGCATTTCCGTTATAATTTTACAGAATTATACTGAAACAGACATAGCTTTTCAAAAACAAATCTCTTTCTGACCTACAAGAAATAACTGAATATCATTCTGCAGTTCATACTATATGCCTTATGTTGGTTTAAACATTGTTTTCTTCTTTTAAAGATGAAAATGTGTCTGTAATTTTAGTGTGTACACAAAATTCACTAAGTAATAATTTTACTGTCATTTGCATAATCTGGGAGGCTGTGCTGATGATTAGCCATTATAAAATTATTTTATGCCGAAATTGTTTTATGCATCTAAGGAAATATTACTGTAAAGCAAACATAGGCTCTAGGAACTAAACTGAACAGTAAGCGAGCAAGTTTCATTGTTCGCTGTCAGAGTAGCCTGATCTGCATGAGCAATCGTTTCTTCTGATCTGACCTCAGTACAAAGATAATGCTTTTCAAGTGTAGTGACTAAACCTGTTAAACTATAAAGCAAAAGATGCATAGAATTGTTACAGAAGCAACAAAGAACAGTTATATGCAAAGTCTACAGCTAAATTAACAAACTGACAAGCTCCCTCCAGGAAAATGTTAAATTGCTCTTCCTCAAAGCTGCTGAATGACATAATCAGAAAGAAGACAGACCAAGATGCTTATAAATTTGCTATTAGTCTAAGCACTTCCTTTTCAGTTTATAAGAAAGTATTGAAAAGCAAAATACTGTAGTATCAAACATGAACTTTAGGCTGCCCCTTAGGTTTTACTGATTAATGTTGTGCCAGTTTTATGTAAGTACAAATTTATGAATATATAAGTGCAAACTCATCCAGTCTTCCAATCCAGAGTTTAACAGATACAACAGTTTAGGGAAACATTCGGAGCACTAATGAATGTCAAAAGGCTTCATTTTACCAGATGTTCTGGAAAAGATTTCCTATTTTCTTCGCTAACAGAGACTTCCACACAATATAGTCAGCAAGCGGAGGGGAAAAAAGGCAAGATAACAACACAGCCTGTAATAAAATCTCTCACTGGGAGTCATTAACCAGCAGAAACAAATGGTACTAAGCCAAGAGCTGCTCAACAGGTCTTCAAGAGACAGTTAAAGTTACAGCAGGCAGTCCCCTCCCATACAAAAAAGAAACATCATTTTTATTTGACAAGATCCCTTGTAGAACTTTACACTTCCAGTCCTGGTCTCAGATGTTAATTTTCATAACTGAAGTAAAACTTAGAGATGAAATATTCAGTAGCATTCAAATAAACAAGCTCTAAACTTGCTAATTAGGGGGCAAAAAACCTTATCAGGAAGTGGGCTCAAACCTTTTGGTGGTAGTCAACCATCTCCACATTACAGCACAGGCATTTTGGTTTTAAAGTGATGCTTTGAGCACGATCAGTTAGTGATAACTGACTAAAAATAAACAGGTCTGAAATGGAACATCAGAAGAGACTCAACTGGTTCAGAGTTCAAAAAAGACTTTACTTATCAGAGGTATGAATTCTCCACAACAACCCAAAAAGAGCATACATAGCAGATGTTCCCTCGCTGTTGTCACCCCATTCTGCCAGGGGAAAAGGAACTTCATTTACTGCTGCTGCTTCAGTGGGTACTAGTGGGACAAACTTTGAACCTTCCTTTGACCACGTGGGAGCACAAGAAACCTGCTTCAACCACTCACTTCTCAAGTGGAAGATGGGTCATAAAGAAGTGGACATGGTACTATACCAAACTGGGAATGTGAATGCACCAGAAACTAAAAGCTTCTGTTTTCCATTTTTGTAGACAATAAAAAAATCTGTCAGTCACATAACTGAGATCTGCAGGCAAAAATTCATGGGCTTTACCAGAGATTTAATAACTACTTATGCTATTAATTAATAATTTTATTACTTTGTATTCCTTCCAATCATATCTTTTTGGTTCACCCATCTAAAAGACCTCAATTTCTGTCTTGAAATCTAGAACGTTTATTTTTCTATGCTAAAATGACATTGTCTCCAAGATGACAATGGAAAAAATATATTTTATATGCCTAAAATAATAAATATTTTAGTCTAAGAATAAAATGTTATAAAGCACTCACCCTGGGCAAGAACATCCTTTTAATCTACAGTGACACTGTGACATTGAATTATGTGCAGTACTGCACCTACATCAGTGGGAAATATTTAATATCATAATAGTGCTTAAAATATTATAAGCTCTAGTCCTAGTTTTAAAATAGTCTCAAAGACAAAATGCAGCAAATTGGAATATTAAATATCCCTGAACCCACTCCTAGAAGATTAACCATTTGGAAGATATTTTTAGCTATAAAATTTTTAAGTGGCTTCATTAGTCAATATCTTCATTACAGAGAACTAAAAAAGAAATTTTAGTATTTTTAATTATTAAAAAAAAAGTTCAAGCATTATAGAAAGCACATTTAATTCTTTTATTTTTCAAGAAGATCTAGATAGTCCAACATACAGGTACTACTTCTAAGTGCATGCATTCCCAGAAATGGGTGCATTTTGTTGGCATTTTGAGTGACTAGTATTTTACACAACCACAAATTAACAAATTATTTTGGAAAATGGATGTACGGTCCTTAGGCCTGTACCTTGTAAGGTTATTACAATTTTTCTTGTATTTCAGTACTCCTGACGTAATTGTCTGAATACTTTAAATAAATATGGAACTTAATCTCCACTTGAAGCTTTAAGTCTCCTGTGTCCCTCACATAAAAATGTAAATGGTAGAACTTCATTTAATGATAAAAGTAATCTTGTTTCAAGACTATATAAATTTAGTTTTGCTAAATATCTTTTGCAGAACATGGAAGAACATGGTTTGTTTTCAATGTGGAAACAGAATAGTGACTGAAAAATTGTTATTTTTTATCCACCAAACCATTCTGTTTTCAGAGTTGCATCCACTTATTCACCTTATAAAGACATTATGACTGTTATTATGTGAAAACAAATTCACCTAAAAACTTTAAAAGTATTTCTTTTTGTGTAACAACATCACCAATTATTATTTTCTAAATTTATTCTCTTTAAAGCAGCCCTTGGAATCCAATGAAGTTGCACGGCTACTGCTGAAAGCAATCACATTTCATGCCTCTACCAAATCTATTAGAGCACACATAAATGATGCTCCTTTTTAATAGACTTCACATTAGGGAAACAGAAGAACCCAACCATCTAGAAATTTTAAAGAGCACTATAGTCTGATCTGACATTGAACAATGTAGTTCTAACAGCAGTGATTAGAAAATACCAAGTAGTCAAGAATTCACGACAGGTGAAAAGTTGTCAGTTTCGTTCCACCACATTTTCACAACGGCACACACCAAATTTGTGTTCTTATTAACTGTTTCTTGTGGGTGTTCAAGATGACAGGAAAGCCACAGCCACCTTCAGGGTTCAGAAAATTGGGGTCTGCAGCTGCACGGTGGTTACTGTTGCTGGCATAACACGTCTTGTGGTGACCAACACGTCTTGTGGTGACCAACACGCTTCAATAATGCCAGGATTTCACTCAGCTTGCTTTATTATATGATGCTCTTAAAATGCATCAAAGAACAACATCTTCTCTAAGCTCTGAATTATTATCAGTGAGCTGCAGTTAAGGATAAGAAGTGTTGCTAAGTTTTGCATAATGCTTGCAGTTACAAGTAAGCACTGCTTTTCCATTCTTCTAAAAATGCCATTTAAGGGTTTCAACAGTTCTGCTAAACCTAGACTGTAAGTGCCATGCTTGAATCTATTTTTTTGGATGTATGCCCAACAATAAATGACCCACAATGATCTGAGGACAGCACTCTCATCCAAGAACTTAATCAGATTAATGATGTATTTGTTTTATAAAAATGACTAACATTAAGCTTGAGAATACCTAATTTACATATTAAATGGTTGAAGGGGACAAAAAATACTAGTGGTTTTATAAAATTAAGATTACAAAATTGCCTATTGTCTTGAAAATCTGTAACTAAATTGCAGAGATGCAAAATAATAAATAAGTGTTCATTAGCAGTGTTTACGTAAATTCATTAGTTCATGTTTAGTTGTTGGAAAGATTTAATGATGTTTACATTTACGAAGAATTTATTAAGAGCAATGTTGATCTCATAACATAGCAATGGCAGTAACACCAACATTACATACAGAATGTTCCAGTTCTTTTGACCTAAGGAATATAAAAAATACTTTAAAAAATTTTACCACAGAAGTAAAATGCTGAATGGAGCACTAAGGAGGGGTGTCAAAGCAGCAGTGACACTATTTGCATTGGGTTTAGTTTTATATCAACAGAGAGACCTAACCAAATGAATTTAATTATACAAAACTCAATGACCTTATAAGGTTGATCTAAGGTCGTGCTGATCTCCTTATGGGGTTAAGAATAAAAAAAAAAAGTTACCTTATATTCCTCATTGATTTCTTTTATGTTTTAAATACTTAGTGTTTCACCACCAACTTTATAATTTTATAAAAATATTGCAACAATTAATCAGATTTTCAAGAAATAAAAAACTAGCCCTCATACAATGAATTAGTCTGCAAATGAGTTACTTAAGTAAAATACTGAAAAATATAGTTTATCAGCACCAAACATAGCATTTTTGTTTTGCCACATCAAGAGCAAATTAACTCTTTGAATCGTGTACTGGTAGAGCCTACTTCCAGACCCCAATGGGTTAAATTGTGCATAGAAAAACAATGAGAAAAACAAAATAAGCAGTACAAGGTGCAGTGAAGATTAGGCTGGCATTTGCCATCTGGCACAGTAAATCTAGGCTCTACTGGCACACAACAGTTCAACAAGTATCATGTCCCATTCCAAAGACTTTCGGAGAAATTCCCTCTGCCTTCATGTGACAAGTATTTTCGTTTGATAAAACAGACTCTCCCCTGGAAACTGAGAATTTGTAACAAACCAAGATGGTCCGAAAGCATACATATGATCCAGGACCCTCCTGAGAATGTTCCTAGGCCAAGCAAAGGACACAGTAGATATGCAGTGGCAACCCAAGCTGAAGTACGGAAGCAGTATTTCTAATAAACCCTGCTAGCGGTGTAAGAAACTTCATCTTCCCCTTAGCAATAGCATCACCCCAACAATTCAATATGCCTCATTACAGACACTAAAATTGGAATGTTTCTGAGGGCACCTTGAAAAAGCAGGTCCTCCAAGAGTAAAAACAACAGAACAACTCTTCCTTTGCTGGGAGGGAATGGTGGGAATATTTGCAAGAGATGCTGCTATACCTTCAAACCCAGAAGAAGAAAGTGAGATGAAAGCTCACTTGCTCCAGAAGACAGGAAGGTAGGGGTGGGCAATCTATGACTTATATGAAGAGTTCAACAAACTTGCTTCCCTACTGATGTACAAAACTCAAATTGTTTGGCACTTCTATTGAAAACCCAGGCCTACAACTGAGTAGTATAGGAACAGCAATTGCTGGCAGACTTGTATCAACAGAGCCCAGCAGTTGGCTCTATTTCAGCTCCTATCTAATCCTTATATTACACTGCGCTCATCACCACAGTATGTGAATTCACACTAATGCAACGTTATAGCTAAAAAACAAAGCCCACAGCAAAATATGAGCAACTCAGGAAATCCTCAATTAATATTCCAGCACGGACTCAACTGTATTCCAACACCCCCTGCCATTCTTCAACCATGAGTTCATTCTAGTTATATTCTGATGTAGGCCACAATGTGATATATGTTTTGACTGATAAATCACCAGCCTACCACAACTGGGACACAAACTTCCCCATTGCTTCTACACATCAGAGTAACTATGAGCAACCTGGTCTAGGGAAAGGCATCCCTGCCCATGGAGGAGGAGTTAGAACTGAATGATCTTTAAGGTCCTTTCCAACATAACATAAGCCATTCTATGGTTCTATGGTTTGTGTGTTTGTGGGTTAATGTGCTTGTTGTACAGCACTCTCAGCCTAGTAAAATTTTTTGCAATAATATGGAAAAATACATTCTAAATTAATCCTGCCTACAATACTGTCTTTGACACAGTACTGTATTCTTCTACTTAGGTTTTCATTTTCCTCTTCAGGTACAAGAAATTAATCCAACTTGCTAAGGCAGAAATTGAACATCAACCTCATAATGATTACATCAACAGATCAACACAAGTCTACTGCAGATATAGCTGTTATCTAAAAATGTGCAAATAAAAAAAAAAGACAATTGCACAAGCACTTGTCCCAATAACAGATATTTTTCAAACTATTTTTACTATACCGGTTTTGTAATACAATCCTGTAATGCAACTACCACTAGAATAGGTATCACACAGTGATACTACAAAAAAACTACTTCTGTTTTCACCTCCCCTCTGACTATATAACCTCTTTCAGAATCCATTTCCCTGGAAATGTTAGGAAACCCACTATGCTTACTGTACAGGAACAGTGGCATAGTGGGCATAAAGTGTAGGGTTTGGTAACAGGAGGCTCTAGGAAAGAACTGAGACAAGGTCCTGTGCCAGGCAGTTAGAGCCACCTCTGAAACCCATGGGAGCACCACAATCCACCCAAAAAAATTAAACCAAAGGAGACCACTTCTGCTCAGGTGTCTTCTCAGAAACAGTGGCAGCCATTGGAGGAGGAGAAATGGAAGAGACACACAGAAGATGATGATATTGGAGACTACTAGTGCTAGGATGAAGCTGGAGGAGGTACAGCCCCAGAAGGAGGATGGTGGGTGGATAAGCCATGCTACAGTCTGTACACATCCCCAGTAGCAGGCAAAAGTTAACTTGCAAACAGAGAAAAACACACATGCAAAGTCTAAAAAGCAGCAGTAACCAGGCTTCATGCAGTCATGGTTTACTTATTTGCATGTATTACTGGACTGCAGTGAAAAGCACTGAATGCAAAACATTGGTGAGTCTTGCTTCAATTTCATGGCAATTAACTATTCAGGATCTACATCCTTGCCTCTGACTCGAATTTTAAAAAAATTCTAATACCCTAAAGTTACAACAATTCATGTTACATGTTCTATTTGTTTCCTATGTGGGGTGGACAATAAAGCAATAAGTAGCATAAACTTGATCTATGATTTTTAATAAAATAATAAAGAATGTTTTGTTTTTAGTGAAGATATACTAACTAGAAATTCTGAGGAGAAAAAACCGCAAACTATCTATTTTGCTTTTTGGTAGGTTCATGCCATTTTACAATGCTCGAGTACCAGGCTTTAGGGGCTGTACAGATTAGCCATGACTTGAATAGAAATTCATTCTTTTTCTTTGCTGAATGAATGCCATTATTTGGCTGTGGGATGTAAGTACAGTTATATTTCTAAGAATTTTATTTCTGTCTATAACAGCTCAAGAATAGGAATATTACTTATGTTCCATTTCATAGCTCTGAAAGTGTTTTGACTCCACATAGAAATTTGAAGACCTTTTCTGAATAGGGCCTTCTATTCACAAAATTAGTTTTTTCTGTATTATTTTATTAATACAAACACACTTCACCTAGTGAAAGCAGGTCTTACATAATATACAAGAGGCATCTTATTACATTGTGATAACTTTAAATAGAGTCTTTTGACTATGAAACTTATTTTTTCTACTTAAGTGAATGTAAACTATGTGGACAATGAGAAGCAACATTTTTTGAAATGACCTTCAGGTAATATTTAAATAAAAAATACATGTAAATATTTTCAAATTCAAATATAATACCCACAAAAAATAGGCTTGAATAACAAAGCAGTGAAATAGATTATCTTGTTTCACAGGACTTTGTAAGTGCTTGAGAGCTGAATTTATATTTTTTTTAGTATCCCTTTAGAGTTAAGTCCAGGGCTGATACTCTGTGAGAAAGGTGCCATCATCTTACTATGGCTAGAGTACTTCTGTGATTCAGCATCTCTATTTTTTCCAGTGTTTTCAGGAAACCATTACATTTGTAGCAGCTTTGCAATTTCTGTAAGAGTAGCAGATGTTGGCTTAGGACAAGTTTTCCAAAACAAAATATTATTTCACAATCAGTCAAATTATGACATTCATCACTGAGATGTTATGGTTTAGGTTAGCCTTTGATAGTTTGCTAAATATTTAGCATTTATTTTCCCAGGCTTTTGATAGCAGAATTCTCCCTCAAATCTGCTCACATCTGGGTTCACTTGTTTACAGTGACGTTGCCTTGAATTCACCTGACTCTCACCTAATTTAGCCCTGACAGAATGCTGAGGGGATTTTGTTTGATATAGCGGCTATTAACAATCTCTTCTCTATTTGGTCTTCATGGAAGTTCCAAGCACCAGCTGATGATTTTGACATACCAACACATACCGTAGTCAAGAATAAAGTAACTTTGCACACAGAAAATTGAATGTACCATTAAAAAAGGACATTTATTTACAAGTGTCACTGAAATGCCATCAGAAGGAAGAATTCTGCTCATAATGTTTTGGGGCAAGTGCACCCCCCAGCTTGTATTGGCTCTTCAGAAAGAACTCCCTGAGTGGCCTCATCATAGGATGAGACACAAGAGAGCATGAAACACTCAGCCAGAAAAGGGATGACATGAGACTTCAGTGCTGACCGAAGTGTTCAGTTCTGCCACGCCCTTGACGTAAACTTTTAGTCCTGTCTCTTTGCCTCCTATTCATACTCTTGTACTGCCCAAGCCCTGTGACAGGGCAGAACAAAAATGAGAGTGTGAAGGGAAGGACAGGAAGGTCTTTACCTTAAGCAGCAGAGGCACTTTAGATGGGCTTAAAATATTTGGGAAGCCAAACTCAAGCTATTACAGAGTTCCTTTCTTTCCATCAGCTCTTCTGAGTAATGTTAAAGAGCCAGGTGTGTTAGTAAGCCATGTCCCATACATCTGTTCTCAAGAGGGAAAGCAAAGCCTGAATAAAGACAGAAGCACCATGGAAGACAAGATGCTTTTTCCCTGAACACTGCGGGAAGGCAAAAAAGACCACTCGGATGCAAGAGTGCTTAAATACTGAATGTAAAGCTAAACGTCAAATTTTCACAATTACCTTTAGGACAGTACCAGGGAGACATTCACAACATAAATTGTTAGGACAATTTGCACCTCTAAACAATGAAATACATTGTATATGCACTTAAACGCAGAAAACAGAATGCAAATAGAATTAAACCTCCCCTTTACAGAAAGCCTTAAAATATTGTCGTTTTAAAAACCAAAAATGGAATACTGTAATTATCCAGAACACATATGGCATTATTTTCAGTTAGAAAAACATGCTGACTATTTTCCTGAGGTCAATTTTTGCTACTGATGCATGTTATTTAAAACATACCTTCCATTAATAAAAATACACAAGCAATTTAATAATAAACTTTGAAAGAGTAACCCTCAAAATATATTAGTGCACCAATAGCAATCCTATTAAGTGAAGCATAATTTCAAAGTGTCAATGGCTCTTACAACACCGGTTGCAATCCCTTACTAATTTAACATTACAGCTTCATTTCTTGTTCTAATCTGATCTAATTTACCCTTCTTATTTCCTTGCTTCTGGATATGCTGGGTTTGCCACCCAATGAGTTTATTTCGCTAGTCATTCACTTTTAACTGTAAAACCAAACTATTTGAGGGGAATAATCTCCCTGCAATCCAACACAGGATAAAGAGCTCTTATTTATCGAGCATTTTGTGCCTTGAATTGAAGCATTATTGCGAAGAGTGAGCAATAAACAAAAACACCTCAGGGGCCTGGGAGGAGCAATGTAACCAATTACATTTAATTAAATCAAAGGATGGGAGTCCTAGGGTTGAATGAGCTGAAGAACAAATTTGCATTAACACCTAGCAGCCAAACAAGTAGTTCTTGGTTTAGTCTGGAAGCACAATTGTTGCCATCTATTCTCTGCACTGAAGGGGGGCCATTAGCTAAATTCTTAGGAATTGTTTGTCCACTGATGAGGGGCTGCCTTCTCAACATTTCACCTCCTCACTCATGAAAATTGCCTACTAAAATAAACAGCTTCTTCTGAAACCCAGCAAACAAACATTAGTACATGATTCACAAGTTTGCAATCCTGTCACACCTCTGTCCAGAGTCAACAAAGAGAACTCTCCCAGGGCTCACACACCTGAGGGAAGTGGAGACCCTCCAAGACCTATGCGGGTGGGTGAGGGGAGAAGAAGTGGGAAGAATTAAAGTTAATCTGGGCATAATTAATTCTATAAATTGAAACACCCAGGATAATCATTACCTACAGCACTTCAGGAATGGATGCAAACACTGAGCCTTTGGTATAATGAGAAGACTTCCTAACACTAAAATAATTACCAGTGCAATGCACCTCCAGCCTTTCTCTCCACTGTCCAGAGGCAGGAAAGAAAGATCATGAAAGTTTGAGAAGAGCAGGGAATGGAAATTTATAACCACAGCTATGAAAATTGTAGAGAAATTAATAGCAATTAAATACAGAAATGTCAAGAGTCCACAATTCTCTGTTCTCCTAACTATGATTCTGTGGGGAAAAATAGGAGAGCAAGAATACAAATGTTTAATCTACTGGTCTTTTTTGAATGTTTGTTGCACAGTCGTGCTAAAAGACAGAGTTTCCATGTAAAGAGGGTGATTTTTTTTAAGGTATCTATGAGGCATTTGGCAGAGTAGCAATGATCGAAATTCTTTTTTCATTATTATAAAGATATACTTTCAGGGATTTATAAGTATAATAATTTCAAATCATTAGAGATTTAAACTTATTGTCCCATACCCCATCCCAGACACAAAGCATGCTTTAATCTACATCCGCCAAAAGCATAAATTAGTTTATCCATTTTAGGTTATACAACAAATAAAAAGGAATGTAATGGTTTCAAAACACTGCCCTAAACCTAAGCCAAAAGGCTGCATTATTAAAATAATTTTTTAGGCAATCAGTGATTATTGTGCCTTAAAAGTGCAACAGCCAAGATTCTCAATTTTGAAAAATGCTGAACATGTGTACATAATATTTTCTTAGCTCTTGTTCCTTGAATATTAAGACGGAGGGTACAGAAAACGGTAAATGACTTTTGCAGAGGCCTACATCCTCTGATCTCAGTCTTTTCAGGAAGTAAACTGTTTCCCTCTTGACCTTCATTTTCTTGCTTTGGAAGAAATTAAATTGCAGTCTTACTCTGCAAAGCGAACATATAAAAATATAGTTTTATTCTTACCAGACAAACTTGCTTCCTTTATTTACTCCTAGCTACATTTTCCTCTCATAATGACAAATAAAAATATGTTTTAAGGCCCTTTTATATACTGTTAGAACTCAAAAAGCTAATGCTTTTTAATGAGATAAGAAGTTGGCTCATATTTTCATCTTGTTAACTGAGGTAGTATCCAGCTTAAAATAAATGAGAAATCTATTTCAGAGCAACGTCTATTAAAGATGTACTTCCAGACTACACTGACTCCAGTCTTATGAATTCAGCAATAAACAGTGACCTTCTTTGTGTCAGCCCTTGTGATAATGAGGATACAGGGAATGTGAGATAAGTTTGTTAATCTGGAAAAATGCCCAAAACAAACCAAATAAAACACTCATTCTCAAGGTGGGCAAGTTTTTTAGATCAAACAGCTGATCCAACTGACAGATGCGTCTCAAAAGCCAAAGAAAGGCACAGCATTGGGTGTAGATGATCATGTATTGGGAGTGACACAAGAGATGGAAGAGGACTACCTCCTTTAAGCAGCAACAAGGTGACTCATCAGCATAGCACATCGTGGTACAATACCAACAAGTGTCTAGCTTACAATTTAAAAACACCTTACCTTAGACATGTTTCTCAACAGATGAGACAAAATTATCTCAAAGCTGAACTCAAGTAGAGAAACACTAGTATATTCTGGAAGTTGCTTTCCTATTTTTTTTTCAGAATGTGCTTAACTAAAAAATTTTAAAATCATGCCAAGACAAAGCACAGACTTCAGTTTCACGTGTATAGTCCTTGCCTGCCTTAACCCGCATTAATTACAAAAAATCCCCAAACAACAAAATTTCTTTCTATATACATGTACTTTATGGATAAACTGCTCTGAACATCACTGCTTTCTCCTTAGGGTAACTACAGACCTGATACACTTCCTAGCTCTTGGCTGTGACCCCTGCAAAGAGGGGTAAGGGAAGGTAAACTAAGATTTATTGTAGCAGGAAGAACACCATGGGAGGGTAGAGGTAGTGGGAGCCCTTGAATAAAATCATTTCGGTGACATCCTACACACACTTTCCAGTGTGTTTATAAAGGAAAAGACAATGTTGAATGTGCATGAAAGCAGCTGTGTTTCTGCCAGAGTTTTTTTAACACTCATGGATGGCTTGTCAATCAAAATGAATACAGCTAGGTTTGAGGTGTGACATTTAGAAAAAAAATCCCTTTGCTGGAGAATTCTCTATGCCAACTTTATTTATGAATGAAACCGCGCAATGGCAAGAACCTGTGAAATTACCAGCTATTTCTGTACGTTCAGAAGTTTGACACTGAGCCTACTGCAGCCATCCACAACTGCAGCATTGAACCTTAGAACTTACCTACACAGAGAAAGCACTGATCTGGAACTACGTTTACATACATACAGCAAGTACATATTTTTTGAATTACTATATTGCACTATTTCTGAACATAGCTCTTGCTCGGCTAAGAAACTTTCTCATATGTAAGTAGGATTCCCTTTAGACCAAAGGAATGAAAGCAGAATAGCAAAGCAGATAGAAGTGCAGCAAAAAACAGTGTGACAAGTGATTGCAGGCATAAGAAATGGTGGAACAAAGGAAGACTGATACATGGTCTACATGAAAAAATTAGAAAATACCATGAATATGACACATCTGCCCTAACAATTCACCCCCTGCACTTCTCTGCCATGCGAAGTGCAAAAAAAGAAGTCCTCACAGAGGTCAATCTGATGATGCAATAGCTCTGTGAACCCACAGCACTGAGGAAATACATACCAGCCACCTTTCTAAATACTTGCTTTCTCACAAGATCAAAAAGCAACCACACTGTGGCAGAACATTCCAGATGCACAGAGTAATTAATGTACCTGCTGATGAGCAGTATGACTTCAGTCTGCACCCCGAATTCCTACATACCAGAGAGCTGCTGCTTGCAGCACAATTATACTAGTTCAGACAGAAGGTTGAGAGAGGTGATGCCAAGGCTGTTCCCAAACAATTGCTAACTACTCTTAAAGACTTGCTTGGAAAAACGTTTTCTCTAAAAAAAATACATGTTAAATTTTAAATATGCTCTTGAAGGAAAGACTAGTTTCACAATTTCAAATGCTAAGCCCATTCCTCTTCTTTGAAAATATACTACTTGTTTTATTTTACTTCCATTTATTAAAAATTATTTTTTCTCAAAAGTATCCAATACTAGGGAGACTTTTATTTTGTTTTTGAGGTCAACATGCTTCTCATTTGCAGTGATATTTTGTGTTTTTTCTGCCTCAATCTCATCCATTCTATACTATATTCAAATCTATTGTCCTCCACTGTTCTCAAAAAACAGTTATTTCAATTTGAATTAATTATGTCCTTTTTGATATGCTTCTGTTTACCCCAGTAGAAAACTGAACTGTGCTGCCTAATTACATATTTGCTTCATCATTCTAAATAAATTGTTAAGTAATTAATCTCAGAATTCTTTAAGAAAGATTCATAGCAATTACATAAGTAGCACAGAAAGGCATTTTACACAAAATAGGAGACAATGACCTGAAATTTCACTCTGCAAAATATAGCTGGAGTCTGTGAGTAAAATTTTCTGCTCCAAACTATTCTGTATTGGTATTCAACTGTCTACCACTGCATGTTTGACACTGTACTCTTGTTGTGTTTAAATTAGGGAAAATTAATTAAACAGTTAAAATTCAAAGCAATATACAGATCTTAAGTGAATATAATTTTTTTATATCTTTATGCACGGTAAAAGATAGTAAACAGCAACAAATTAAACCAAAGCACTTTCATTCAAAATAATCAAAAAACATCAGTTTAAAAAGATGTTAATTAACCCTGCAGGATACATGCAGGATTTGAAATGAGTCCAAACAATGTCCAGCTTAATGCTAAGAACTTATAAAATGGGCTATCAGGGCCTATTAGTACATTGTAATGGCTTAGATACTTGAAGAAGTGACCCTAAAATCTCTATTCTGACCCGACTTTCAGAAATGGGGCAGAAGATTGACCTTCACACAATATAATCAGCAAAGGATCTAAAAAATGTATCTCTCTGTTATGTGAAACCACAGTTTTATTTACTCAGGCATGTTCACTTTGGAGTTAAGGTCCACTCAAGCATCATTTCAGGGTTAAAGGTTATACTATAAAGCCATTATGTTTTCAAGCAGACTAGCATGCTACCATTTGTTTTGCAGTAATATCACAATCAGATATTACCTTTTTAGCTTGGCCCAGCAGTGAGTTTAAGACCCTGGTGTATACATTGTAAAATAGACTGGTACTTTCTAAAACTCATTCAAACTGCATTTGCTAAATTTTAGATTGGTGTATATTTTGTCTGTGCTCTTCTATATAGACAAACAGAGATACAGAAAGGTTTATGATCTCTGATCCTGTAGAATGCCTGTTTAGATAATAATTGATTATACATTCAATATCTAATCAATGTACAGAAAAAAAAATAAATCAGTAATTTTATTATTAGTTTCACAATGGGGTCAATGTCTTTGTCACAGACAATTGAATAAAGTAACTGTAAAAGTAGCTACAACGATAAAAATTATTTCTAAAGTTCTCCTTCAACACCTGTTTAAAATTCTTTGCCACTGTTTACCAGTTCCTAGTATTCACTTTATACCTATTCCAAACTGCTCATTTTGGCTAAGGTAGAATTAAATTTCATCACAGTGGCTGGTATGGGGCTATATTTCGGATTTGTGCTGAAGACAGGATTGGTAACAGAGATGTGTTTGTTATTGCTGAGCAGGGCTTACACAGAGCCAAGGCCTTTTCTGCCTTTTGTACTGCCCCACTGGCAAAGGGACAGGGGAGTTTATGGGAAGCTGGGAGGAGACACAGCCAGGACAAGTGAACCAAATAGGGATATTTGGGTCAAAAGGGACCAAAGGGATATTCCATATTTGACCAAAGGGATATTCCAGATGATATGACATCATGCTCAGTGTATAAAGTAGGAGGAAGAAGAAGGAAGAGTGGGGACATTCGGAGTCATGGCCCAATTCACCATTACATGTGATGGGCCCCTAGAGATGGCTGAACACCTGCCTGCCCATGGGAAGCAGTGAAATTCCTTGGTTTGCTTTGCCTGCGTGTGGCTTTTGCATTCCCTATCAAACTGGTTTTATCCCACAAACTAAGAACGTTTCTTGGTCAGGAGGTTACTAAATTAAGGCTTCGTGCAACAAGAAAGACTAAGTTTGATATGTAAGAAGCAGTATTCACAACAACAAACGAAAAGTTTCTTAAACTGACAACAAATGCCACAATCTTGATTTTAACATATTCTTTGGACTCACATGGGGCTACTGAAATTTACCTCCAACCGCTAGATTACTGTATGCAATTTTATCACCATACACTACTGTCTGTCTACCTTAAAAACCATAACAGAATTATGAATCATAGGATGATTCAGAGTGTGTTAGACATACAAATGAAGATACAGAGTACTTTCAGAAATAGGATTGTTTCTGAGTACATGTTCTGCAAAAGCATGCCAGTTATCTCAGCAAGTGCTACGTCTTCACATGAAGGATTCTTGGGTTTGTGATCTGAAGTCCGAGCATAAAATTATTATAGTACAAATTTGTATATAGAATTACAACATGCATTTCCATTAAAGTAACACCGAGTTGCCAAATTTTGGAAATTACAAAATTAGTTGGGAAATGCTACTACACCCTTAGCACAGCTGCGTTGCCTGCTTGCCTTAGGAAGCAATATGTGACTAGATACTATCACATACTGTACTTAACCAAGGTCCACTGCTTCCTTCTAGTTGACAGAACTAAAGGTAAGTATTCATTTAGTGATAAAATAACCAATACTCACACTTCAGTTAAATACAGACCTTCTCTTACTTTCTGAATTTACCTTTTAATAGAGCGGGCTTCTCTAGCCTTTGGCTAGAAAGTCACACGCAGGCTATTCATTCTGCTTTTCAGTATCTTTATTTGAAAAAGAGCCAAGCATTCACCCCTAAGAGAACAATTCTTCCACCTCAAAGTCCTTGCTGACTATGTTTCTTACAGCATGTGGTGGTGACCTGGAGATAGACAGAATTCAGAATGATGCCTTTTTTTGATGAAGCCCTGAAGTACAGAATGAGGAAAAACATCCACTAAGTCTTAAGGGTCTAAAGCACCTAGAACATCTTTTTTCTTTTTTTTTTTTGACATTTCTGCTTTTGCTGTTGCAATCCTAATTTCAGCCGTGATTTGCTTCAGCAGATCAGACCTTAACCTTTCAGAAGAACAACATACAAGCCAGACATCACTGAGAACCTTCTGGCAAGTAGAGGAGGAGATCTGCTCTTCAAGTAACTGCACAAACCATGAAATTTCCATTTGCACAGGCAACTCTAAAATAATGGTCCACATACTTCTGTGGGTATTTTAAACAGCAAAAATCCCATCATCTGGAGTATCAGCTCCTCCACAAGTTGTTAGCCAGATTGCAACTTTCAGAATAGTTTAATTTCTTTACAATTACACAAACTAAGAAAAATAAAACATTGCAGCATTCTACAAAGAGCAGCAGTTAAAAAGAATGAAATACATATTTCACCTAAGCAGGCACAGGAAGGGATCAGAGAGATCTCTGGAAATACAGTTCTTTTGCTGGCCCTGTGGGAAACATTTTCTGGGGCACTCATGATTTCTCTCCAGCCCCTCTGAAGCTGAGCTAGCATAGCCTCCTTGCCACCTCTTACTTCTAGTCTCACGACACATTAATCAATAAGACTGTGATTTCATACAAGCTCCTCTCTGTCCAATCTGGTTTATCTCTTGGAAGAAAACTAGTCAAATATGTCTTTATTTCCAATTTTCCTTCCTGACCAGCCACTACTGTTCTACTCATTCTTCCCCCCTACATTCCCCTTGTCTTCTCTTTCTTATCAGTCTCAGTGTTTTTCACACTCCCTCCTGAGACCATCTCCTCTTAGCATCAAAAAGAAACATGGATTTTTTCCCCATACCTCAGCTATGAAGTTTTTTGGTAGGAAAAAAAAACCAATTTAAAGATTGAAGGCAAACAACTGTGGCAGTACCTGCCACATCCTTCAAATTGTTTCATACACAGATGAAATTTACAAATTTTCAAGTTTATATATATACATACACACATACAACTTATGAAATATGTATCTATAAAATATGAAATATATTACATTTAAGCAGTTATATATATACGTATAACACCTTAACTGTATCACTTAAATATTCTTTTTTTGAATTGTACTTTTGGAATACCAAGAACTAAGTGTGTTTCGTTAACTACTTTATGCAACATTCAAATTGCCAATTCAAAAAGAGGAGGAAGAGTAAAATGTGCTACTCATTTCTATGCCAAGTTTCAATTATCACGCTTCTTATTATTCAGCACAGAAAACATTTCAATAGTTACTAGATTCTCACCTCATTCAAATTAAAATAATCTGGGGGGATTTTTTTTAATAAATTTTAAAGGGAAGACAATGTTTCTGATTCATTTGACAAGCCTTGCTGAAGACAATGAGGTTCTTTATATTACCAAGGCAAGTCAAATTTGACTTTTACTAAAAACAATTGAAAAAATATGACAGTAATTCAAAAGCTGACAATGCTTTCAAACATTTGGGGAAAGATGGCACATTGCAGTTCTACTTTCATCATCTTACAATAATTATGTCACCAATAAGATCCTATTTCAGGCAGGGTCAAAGTAAACTGTCAGGTAAAATAAATTTTTGACAATATCTTACTAAAAAGCACCCTGTTAAAAAAACAGGTTTTCTTCTCCATATATATAATGTGAATATATAGAATTATGTGTAATAGCTCTATATACTATGTACATACACACACTAAGAAGTCTATGCCAATTAAACATATTTACTTAAAAATCATAGGCTAATCTCTTCTGAGCACACATATATATCTGTAACTGTGGAATCAGAAACATTTTCCAGTTACAAATCAAATCCCTACATTTAAATGTTTTGATTTGTAAAAGCATCTGACAGAAATAACCACGCAAACAAGGCCAGGCCAAGGCCAGGTGCTGCACCTGGGATAGGGCAAACCCAGGCACAAATACAAGCTGCGTAGAGAACTGACTGAGAGCAGCCCTGCCAAGAAGGACTTGGGGGTGCTGGTGGGTGAGAGGCTGGACATGACCCAGCCATGGGCACTCCCAGCCCAGAAAGCCAAAGGTGTCCTGGGCTGCATCCAAAGCAGCAGGGCCAGGGAGGGGATTCTGCCCCTCTGCTCTGCTCTGGTGAGACCCACCTGGAACCCTGCATCCAGCTCCAGGGGCCCAGCACAGGAAGGACATGGGCCTGTTGGAGACAGTCCAGAGGAGGCCACCAAGATGATCAGAAGGATGGAGCACCTCTCCTATGAAGACAGGCTGAAAGATTGGGGGTTGTTCAGCCTGGAGAAGAGAAGGCTCCAGGGAGACCTTGGAGAACCTTTCCAAGACTTAAAGGGAGCTACAAAAGAGCTGGAGAGGGACTTTTGACAAAGGCATATAGTGATAGGACAAGGGGTAATGGCTTTAAATTGACAGAGGGCAGGTTTAGATTAGACATTAGGAAAAAATGTTTTATTGTGAGGGGGGTGAGACACTGGCACAGGTTGCCCAGGGAAGTTGTGGATACCCCACCCCT
Organism: Picathartes gymnocephalus; assembly: GCA_013390045.1. Classification (NCBI taxonomy): domain Eukaryota; kingdom Metazoa; phylum Chordata; class Aves; order Passeriformes; family Picathartidae; genus Picathartes; species Picathartes gymnocephalus. The sequence goes on from WEKY01050573.1 coordinate 43,420, forward strand.
GGAAGTCTTCGAGGCCAGGCTGGATGGGGCTCTGAGAAACCTGGTCTGGTGGAAAGTGTCCCTGTCCACAGGAGTGGAGTTGGAACTGGATGGCCTTTAAGATCCCTTCCAACTCAAACCATTCTATGATAATTGGACTCTTCATTTATAGCTTTCTGCCTACTTCTTTTTGACAGTTCACATCCAAACATTACAACAAAGCTCTTTAAATGCCAAACATAGAAAAATCTGTTTATTCTAAAAAAGAAAAAAAAATGCAAAGAAACAATTCATATATGAAAACACAGAATTTTCACTAATTATTCTCATTCATCAGCAGTTCAATCTGATTCTAGATAAGCCTTCCAGAATTAATTGGCATAACATCTCTCCTTTCTGTTAGGCTGTCACCTACCCCAACAAACCATAAAATGTGTACCTGTGTACTTTAATATGAAATATTTACCATATCATTTTCATAAGAGCACATAAAGAGAATACTCAAGAGGAAACACTAGAGTAATTATGAGGAAATACATATTTGAAATAATGACAATCACAACAACTTAAAGCATTTAGATTACCTCTACCAATTTTTATTTGTCTGAAATTATCTAAATTGTTGTGCTATACCTACTGACAACAAAACGAACCATTTGAAAATCTGTATTTTATATGTTGATTGCTATCATAACTACTTTTCCCTGCCAATGGAAAGTGTGAGGTATTCTAACTTCTGGAGATTAACACGAGAGATATGCAACTCGCTCCTGCATTATGTAAACACTTACACTGTAAAGCATTTATGAGTTACAACAAAGATTGCAGTGAATGAAGTATGTGCTAAGTAGCTGTTCTTCAACATGTATTCAATACCACTATCATAATTTACATTTTTTTCAATGCTAGGTATGACAGCTAACTCTAGAACTGGAAAATTCAATGGGAATGGTAAGGATAGATACTTCTTTTTCAACAGGTGCTTTGAAAACAAGGAAAATAATTCAACGAGAATTTTATCTGACCAAACAATTAGAAGGCATTATTTGGAGAAATAAGTTGTCCATCTCTGCTTTGATTCATATTATTCTAGTGTCTTAGTGGATACCTGTTTGTTTCTATTTCTTTGAATTATGTGTATTCAAAGACAATATATTTTACTGTCCATTTAAAAAATATAGAGATCTCCATTTTTAAATGCCAAACCTGTATGACCATTTTATTCCTGTGTATCTTTAACATTTTGTGGGTCTTACTGCCTTTTTGAGTAGCTTAAAAAGGCAGCTTAAGGCCATTGTAAACTGTTGCCTTTTACTACTGCTACCATTTAGATGTAATTACGTTTAAGTCAAGGCTTACAAAGCTGTTCACATTTTAATGCTCAGCTTTATAGCACGTAAAAAGTCTGCTTCTTCATGAGGAAAGTTACAAAATTCCTCAGGAGTGTGCCTACATACAACAAAGAATAATTAAATTGCTGCATGCATTTGTTTTTAAACATTCATAAATTCTTTAGCTTGATGGCTATATGTCAGAGTTTCTTTAGGAAAAACAAAAAAAACTGTGCTTTATGAAATTTAAACACAGCTCAAGAAAGTCACAAATGTCCTATCAAAAAATCAAAAAAGAAAAATATTGAACACAAGCTTCAGTTTGTACCTTAGACTCATAAGTCTTCAACCTTTTTCAAGTATTTTTATCAATCTAAAATCAGATGCAACAAATACAGTCCTTGTTATTAATCAATATAATTAAACTTCTGCCCCAGTGAGAGTTATTTTGTATAAATAGTTGAATTTTGGTTTCAGTACTTTCTCACAGATGTACATTGAAAGCAATGCTTGCTGATCTCAGCTGGTACCAGCACATCCCTTTCTCATAGGGAATTTATCTTGGTTAGTTTTCCACAAAAATATAATGCATGATTTTAAAAATAGATTATAATTGTGGACAAAATTATCAAATTAATTCTTACTAGTAATAAAACCCCCTCTGTTTATCTGGCTAAGCTCATTTTTACCAGAGTCTTTAACCACAGAAAAAGAATTAATATTTTCTACTTTGGGAATGTCCAATTAAATAGTAATTAAACCTAAAAATTGCTTCCAACTGCCACCATTTAAAAATGAGAACCAAAATACAGCAAAAATAAGGACCCTGTATACAAGTGGCTTTGTCCTATTATGTTTTATTACGAAGACATTCCAGTATTTTTAGCTTGACAGAATTTGTACTAAGGTGCTGACTGGAAAACGGCTTAAGACTGTACAGTGTTTTAGCTATGTGAATAGGTAAATTTTATGGAACTAGGTATGAGCTTATGGTGAGGTATGCTACTGTCTTCACATTCTAAATTCATACTTAGTGGCAGAATGCAGTGAGGTTTTTTCCTAACACACTGTCATGAGGGATTACCCAATACATTTAGGAATATTGCTTCCTGTCTTACTGTCCAAAAGGAGCTCCAGTAAGTGAGCACATAAAAGCTCTGAGCCCATTCTCTTTGCTAACTCAGTTGTCCTGACTGCCCCTACTTTCATGAAACCACGTTGTGAGTGTTATAACCAGTAGACTCGTGTCTGAAACCACATAAATTCTACATAAAATCTGCAGCTACCTCACAGAAGGTTAAACAAACAAAAAGAAAGTTACATCTTCTATGCTTTTTGACAGACACAGCTGAAGCATCTACATCAAGGAAAGGATTTAAGATTGCAAATGCATCAAGTTAGGAACTGAAATTACAAAGAGAGGGAGAGTTAATGACACAAAAGTCTCAGTTTGTCAGCTGGGGTGAATTTCAGGCCATGCCACTACATGTGTAGAAAAGCCTCCTTACCTGAAGGAGGACTAAATTTTATCGTCAGAGCATCTAAAGTTCAGTTCAGCAATACTCAAGTCTCTTTTCTGACACAGCTCCAAGTCCTTCAATTTTGACAACCCAAATGGGTGGCATTTAAAATGAGAAGGCTCTCCTAAAAATTTAACATTGCAAATTTAACAAAGGTCTTGCAATAAACCTGTATGCGGGAGAGGCTAGAAGTCAGGTGGTCCTCTGCATACCACCACTGTAAGATGGCTTGGTTCTGCCTCCCATTTCTAACCATGAACAGTTCTGTAACAGAAACAGAGACTTACGAGACTTCCTACCTCTAAAAGGCATCTAATATTTGCTTCACAAATGTGATATTGTATGGATTTGTTAAAAATAAAAGGAGTGCTTTGGGGACTACAGTATTATCTTCTGAGCTGATATAAACCACACATTTAAACATGACTACAAACACTGCCTTAAAATATTGGAATTGGCCTAAGTATAAAGGGGAACCTAAAAATTAATTGGAAAAAAACCCCTCAGATAGTGAAACATATCTTCAACCTGTACTAGCACAGATGAGAAGAAAGTAAATTTAACTCACAAAGCACAGGTCCCAGTTCGACAATAAATACAACAGACAAGGAGTTGGTGTTGAAAGGTATAACAGGCTAAAATTGCTTTCTTTTTAGTCCTGAATATTATTACAGAATTCTATTTCTCCAGTGCAAAAGTCTCAAACATGTTTGAGTACTCCTAAATTACGAAAAAAGCCCCAAACAAAAGAACAATTTTTAAAACCCCAAACCTTGCATTATTTCACTTTCTGTCACACTTATTAAAAGTAGGGAGATGGGAAATAAAGGGTATTAGGGTAGATGGCTTTTACAATCCTATAATAACTTTTGTTAGATTACCAAACATGTTAGAAAATCACTACACAGCTCAGAGTAGCTGCAGTTCTCCTTCAGGACACCAAAGAACTACAAAACAGAACTATGCATAGAAGCTTAGATAGGATACATCTGTAGTATAAATAATTAAAATAACAGCTTTCAGAAAATGAATGAAATTGTAAGGCAGAGAATCATCAGATAGCTTTTAGTGCATAAGACAATTATGCATTCTATAATTAAGTATAATGTTTCATTCAATTCAACCTCTCCCTCATCTTCATATAATTAAAAACTTGAAACAGATTCATATTTTTCATTCTTTTGTTGCACATTCCATGATAAAGTATAACAATAAAAAATAAATTACTGATTTTAATTAAAAAAACATTCACCAGAGGAACAAGATAAGAGGCTTGTTTATAGAGCAGAAGATGTCTTGTATCAAAACTTTAGAAAGTCTTTTGACAACTTCATAAGAAACAGTCTAAATAAATTTTGGTTAAGATGGGTGAAGAGCTGATCAAGAAAACTGACTATGGAGAATGATGGGAATAATTCTCAATGGTTTGCTGTAAAAGCAGGTGAATTTAACAGGTGGAGTTTCCATAAATACTTACACCAGACTCTGCTGTCTTCAGTGTTTTCACTGATCATCTAAAGGAACGTGCCTATTACATCAGCAATTTATCCATTTTAGAAGTCCAGTAAGTTGAAAGACAGGCTTCAAAGGATAAAAGCAATGAACTGAGAGAAGTCTGGAAACAGGAAAAAGGTCAACAGGGACAAACACCAGGTATTAAAATTGGCTAAGAATAATCTGCTACATAAATACAGAGTTAGGAATAACTGATTCCTTCTGAAGAGGACCAGGATTTTATGGCAAGTCAACAACAGCTCAACATGAGTCAAAGTCATGCTGTTCTAAGAGGAAAGTTCAATACTGGGATTACAGGCTGTAAAACACAAAATCTCCTGGTTTACTTAGCATTATAGAAGTCTCAACTGGAATACTATGCCTAGATTTGACAAACACTCTCCAAGAAATATACAAACCAAATGTATGGTGTCTACAGAAAAGTCAGAGCCTAGCAAAAACTGTAGCTTAAGAAAACAAGATCAAATTTGGCTTGCTGGGTGTAAGCAGAAGAAGATATAGACAAGGCCATGTGATGACTGAATATACCTAAAAAGCTATTGCAAAAGAAAATTTCAGTTTTGCCAAGGACCAAACCAGCAATAAGTTTAAGTTTTAGTAAAAAAAGGTTACCATTAGATATGAGGAGATATTTTCTACCAGTAAGGAAAGTAGATGTGAAACCACCACTGCTAGAACCAGTATGTTCCAAATCATTGTTTATGGGATAGTCACTAAAACCTTTTGCAGATGGACTGCAAATTAAAAACCATAAGACTGGACTCCAGTAATTCCAATAAACTTGCAGTTATTCCTCACACATTTTCTATTTACCAAACTATTTGTATAGGAGGCTCTTTTAATCCACGAGGTTTACAAAAACTTAGTTCTTTATATTTCTGAAATAATGTCTTATCCATCTCTTTCCATATTATTGAAAATAGTTTTTAAAGAATAGTTTAAATCTGATATAATTTTATTCAACTGTATCTACTCTCAATAAGAGTATTTAATTTATCAAGCTAAGTGAAAGAATACTAGTTCTACATTGGATTTTCATCTGGTCACTGCTATGTAGATCAGTTTTCATCATATTTTTGAGGAGCTATCATCAAACAAAACATTTCAAATGGATATATTCACCACAGGTTTCAAATTGTCATTTCCATAAATATTTTACTCAAAGTTGTGTTTTTAAGTACAATTTTAGGAACTTGTACTAAATTAAATTGAAACCTGTAGTATTTTTGAAAGAAGACATGAGTTGACCCATTTGAGTATGATTTTTAAAAATTAAATACAGTGCAACTTTTGAAAAGTTCTCTAAGCCAAACTTGAAACAAAACCAAAACAAGGTTCAAGTTATGCATAACATTTCAGCTACATTTGTATACAGAAAACAAATCACAAGGACACTCCAGCCACTGATGAGATTATAAGACAGTACAGAGAAATGCACTATCCGATGTGCAAGTCAGAAACCATTGGCAATATGTGGTGGTATCAAACAGAAGGGCGATACTCAGGATGTGAAAAGCAGCACTGAAAGCATGGCTAGAACATGGCCAAAGTAAAGGGAATTGTGAAAACAAAAAGAAGGATTGCAAAGAAATATGCAAGTTCCACACAAATGGCAACAACCTACTGCACATCTAACTCATTTGAAACTATTTATTTCAATTATGTTCAAATTTGAAATATTTTTAGAGAAAACTCTAAAATGTATTAAAAGACTAAGATGAATTAATAACACTGCACATCTTAAGAGGATGCTTACCATTGTTACTCTGCCCTATCTCAATTAAAAAGGTGACTAAGATAAGTTATCTCAAGCAAAAGTAAACCCCATGAATTAAAATCATACTCTTCTTCTACCAACCTAATTTAAGGTGTTACACTGTATCTTCAAAACTTTAATTAATGTAAATCAAAAGATCCAATTTCTCATGGTAATCCATTTAGAATACATGGAATACTTTCAAAAATACTTCATATTGTAGAAGATTAGCACAAGTAGTATACTTAGAAACCTACTAATGCCAACTACTTTCTCAAGATTAAAACAACAGATGATGCCAAAACGTAGCTAATCAGAGTGCCAAGGTACAAAACACTGCTCAGCAACACAGAAAAGTAACTGCAGTTGCTCTGAGAGATTCACATATTTTTACCAAAATGTTCTCATTGGAATAACCTGAACAGGAGAAGCAGTTCCTACAGAAACTTCAATCTGACCCAGGAAGAAAGAGGGTACTCAGAAGTGCTCAACTGGGCTTCTTCACCTCCCACTTCTCTAAGCTAGTGCCATGCTTGAAAATAGAGGTACAAAGACAGACAGTATTTGGAATACATGGTAGGAAAAAGTACTTTAGAGGAAATGGATCCCTGGCCACAGTTATGACTCCTCTTCTCACACACAGGTTCCTGATAAATAGAAGATTTTAGTGAGTGGGGAAAAGCCAAATATTTCAGGATAGTACTTTGAACAGACAAATCACTGATGTTCATCAGAGAACAATCTCATAAAAACAATTCTGGTAGCAAGAGTAATTTAGAAGATGCCTGCTTCTCTCCATATACTTATTTTCTGCTACATTCCATACACCTTATGTCAGTTATGTCAACATGACTGCTTGGGATGATGCTGTAAACTGAATCATTGAAGTGAATTGGATGGAGGAGGGAGGGAGGAAACAGCTGGTTTTTCTTAACCCTGATCACGAAATGTTTTATTTAAAAGGAAGCTGCATAGTGAATAGTAAATTGCAGGTATCATCAATACAATATTTCATTCAAAACGACACGTATCGTTGCTATTCAAACGCTCTTCCAGACAATTTATTTTTTGTTGAAGACTTCCAAGGGGCTCTTAAGGTTCTGACACGGTGAATAATTTCTAACTGCCACACCAGAGGAATGAGAGAAGGCTCGGAGGACAATGGGTGGCAGTTTCTTCAAGTGAGAATACTGACTGAGGCACAGAGAGGCAGGAAGCATATTGCAGCTGGCAGGCTTTTCAACACTGATAACCAGATGTTTACTCAAAATGATGTGGGAAACTTCCACAGCAGCACCTGAAAACTGCACTCTGCTCCCTGGTTGATTCCAGGTAACATTCCATAAGATACAGGAGCGCCTCTGCTACCCTAAAAGATGCCATCCGGTGATTGTCCTCAGGTAACTTTATGGCATCTATCCTTCCAAGCATGATCATTCACTAGCTCAGATATCTGAGGCACACAGTGAGAGCTCTGAAGAAACAAGTAGCTCTCTAAACCCATATATTACCAGAAAGAAGATATCCCTTGAGAGAATGGAGGAAAGAAGCAAAGGTTCTTTGTTTTAAAGTAGATTTTTAAACATTGTTATTAAGTACATTTTTTAAAAGCTGCATAATTACCAGTTTTAAGTATAATCTGAAAAAAAAGGAGTGAAATCTAAAAGGAGAAAAATAATTTATTTCTTTGTTTGCCTCTTAATTTGTGTTTCCAAAAAACCTTGACGTGAACTTGAAATTTCAGAAAAAATCCTTCTCTCATGTTATTTTCATGAAGAATATTATATGAAGGGCAAAATTATTCTACAATTTAGCTAAGTTATTTATTTGGGAAACAGATTAAAAAAATACCTCCAAACAACAAATTTTTCCAAAAAAACTGGTTGCAGAGACTAGAACTTCTAAATGTAAAATTTGCATAAACAAAAACAGTTCTAAAGCTGTTAAAGTGTTTTGTAACAGTAACTATATCCAGACACTATGTTTCCATGAAACTATGCAACATTTCCACCAATTAAACTGTTATAAAAAAATCAAGAAAAAAGTGAGTCTGTAATTCTACTTTTCCTGGATTTTGCCTAGATTACCTGTTTTCCTTGATAAAGAGAGGCAACAGAATGTAAAACTATCCTGTTTACATCTATCCCAAATGAAAAGCTTAAGTGTTTACAGGATCTACTTGCCTACAGGAGCAACAATTTTGGAGTGTGTCCTTGGGTAGCTCTGTAACTGTAGCACCCTCTGCTGCTCTTTTAGTTCTAAAACATATAATTGTACATTTCGGCCAAGTAGAAAATAAAATGAGTCTGTGTTGAACGTGTTGTTTCTTGAAAATGAAATTATTAACCAATGCTATGTGCAGTTTACAAGAAAATGCGTTGCTATTACATATAGTGTATTTTCAACTTTATACTACTTGAGCATTCTGGAATATCTTGTTTCTGTGATAACATCAGATGAAAATATACTGAAAATCCAAAAATATGCTGTATTTCACTTATTAAAATTCTTCTTTACACAGCCTGTAGCTTGCTTAGATTGGCGGCAAATAGTAAAGAGGTTTATATTTTGGCCCCTGATCATTTCAATTTAAATGTTTACATAATCTGCAATGATTACTTCAGGGATATAGTCATATAAGCACTTCAGTTATAACTGGTTTCTCCCACTTGGAAAGGCAAGGGAAGGAGACACTCTCAAAAGCTCATTCTTGCAGAATTTGCATTAATTTTTGGATGTTTTCTTCTGCCAGGATGAGTGTGGCATGCGGTTCTGGGAGCCAGCTGATGCTATCCCACAATGCCACCACCAAACCTTCTGCTAGGGATCCATCAGTTCTTTTAAAAGACTATCTCAGGACTAGAGATGGTGTCAGGTTTTACTCTCTTTTTAACAGATGGCATATTGTTGTCTAAAACGAACAGACTGATCCTTTCCTTCATTCCAGTCCTCTTTTCCCTGCCTCCTGTTTATGCATAGAATTAAAGCTGAATGAAGTGCATTTAGCACTGCATCCTGTCTGTGTGGAGAATTCATTTAGAGTTTTCATGTGGAAACCACCCTCCCACAAAGGATGAGCAGAGAGAAAAATCTTCCACATTTTTCTAAAACAGTGAAAACCTGTTGCAACTTGTAATGCGAATTTTCATTCACAGTGGTAATCCCTACAGAGCAAATGCATCTTCAGAAATCTTTTAGAAAAAGACAGAATGCAAGTGTAGGTATACAAATACAAAGTTTGAAAAAGCCATTGTTCAGAGGCAACTTTCAGAGTTAACAATTGAGACCCTGCAATACACCATTGACAGCTACTGCAGTTGGCTCCACTTCTATCCTGAAGTCTTTCTGGTGTAAGGTAGCACTTTTGTAAGCAGTCACAAGTATTCCTCAAAAGCTGCTTATTGATATTTTATATAATGCTGCCAGCTAGTGGCACATCTTGCACTGAGTTGATACTTACTGGGAGTATAGAGACAGTATTAACTGAAGTCTGCTCTACCACTTTTCTTTTGATGGTGTACAGAGATGTAGTTGTCAAAGACCATAAGCACAGAGATCAACATGTGAAACAGGAAGACCATAGAAACACTCCATGAAAGAGCTTGTTTTAACAGAAAGTACTTACTATAAGAAACAAAAAAATTCCCCCCAAACCACACAAACCACGTTATTTGAAACAAATTATTATGTTTTAAAACAAAATGAAGTTTTTACAAAAGCTAATCTGTTTAATACAAAATTATTTCATAATCTAATAACTCCTAGAAAAAACATTAATCTTGCTGATAAATATTCAGTATGGCAACCAAAACAAACACACAGAACACTAAAACATTTCCCTGTTTTCTGGTAACTCAGTCCAAGTCATTTAAGTCAAGTTTGGTGCTAAGTACATAAATGCTGGCATGTAGTGTGTGCCAAAAGAAGACTGAAGTCTGTAATTATTCAGTGCAGCCTCCTCACAGAGCACACTGCTTTGATAGTACATTCAGTTGTGGCTAGCTCCATTAGTATTAGATATTAGGAGAAATAATCTGATAGTGTCAAAGAGCATTTCAGAAATATCCGGGGTTTTTTTTAGAGTAGACTATAATAAAAAGTTCTTGTAGAACACTATGGCCATCGTAAAAAAACAGTCAACCTAATTTTTGAAATACAACAGTAGTTACCTCTGGGGGTAAAAGGAGGCAACACAACACCCCCATCATTTCCACAGTGGGTTAACACAAAGAGAGTCAAGAAATACACAGGAAAAGATCAAAGAAAGAGCCAATTCAAATTAAGGGATAGTGGGAATGCACAGAAATTCCAGCAGGTATGACCCAAATAGAGCAGTTCAGTAAACACACTGTTGGGAGAACTTTACTATGATGGTGTGACAGACACGTTACTCTGGTTTGGATACTAAGAACATTTATTCCATACAGGTGGTAGCAAAAAAGTGTGATTATTACACTCCAAGCTAGTACTGCATGCTGTCAGAAGATAATAATTTTACAGTTACACTAATAGAGTGTAATCTAGAGTGCATAGTATAACAGGCATAAATCAGTAATATGTAGATCAATACAGACAGACACAAAGACATTTAAAAATGGGGAAGCAGTGACTATGGAAATGACTTGGCAAACGCTATATATAATAGCACAGCATGAACTGTCAAAGCAATTCTGAATCCAAAAGGACAAATGTGATCTTTGTATACACACAGAAACAGTGAGAAGAACTACAAATGTCATATTACTCCTGTGTTAGCACTGGTGGTGTGCCTACTAGAGTGTAAGTTTTGTTCTACCACCTGCAATCAATAAAAAAGTAGCTGAAATACTGGAAGAAGTTAACAGAAGAGCTGACAGCACATCTATCAATAGGAAAGCATATGAAAACTTTAGCAGAGTAAAGTCTTTGTGTTAACAAGGAAATCTGTGTAGATTGAGTACAAACTCAGTACCCACACAAAGAGCAAGAAATCATATTACCATATTACACTGGGCTGATTCATTACCTGAAGCACTTTTAGACACACACACACACACGGAAAGTATTTTCTCTGCTGTTCAAAATAAATGCTTAAGTTGTTATATAATGAACTAATGTTTATTGGAACATAGCTTTGGAATACTAAGACTGGAATTTTGAGATGAAGCACGTATGTATCAGAACAGTTTCTATATGACTGGCTTGATAAGGAGGAGGAAATATGTGTATATTTCTTGAATATCTGGCAAACTTTACCGACTTTATTCTATCAGTTTGCTTGTTTGAAAACAAACCAACCAACTTGAAAGATAAGGCAGAATAACCAAACAAGAATTGTATGAGTATCTCTAAATGTTAATTATATAATAATAATTACTCATCACATCAAAAATGTTCCAATATTTTTGCTCAGCTTTGTTTCCATGGTCTACTACAATTTGCTAATTCAAGTCCATTAATAGCATAGATAATTTCATTAATAAGTATATTGAAGCAGAGCCATACTGGGTCAGACATTGATGGCCCACTTAGAGCTCATCTTGCCTCAGGTTAACGCAGCCAGTAACTGATGCTTAGACAAGAGTGAAAGATCAGGACAAACATGTCATCCTACTGCCCCATTAACTCCCATAACACCCAACACTTCCTAAGACATAAGTGATGTCTGTATATTTAATAGCCACAATAAATTTTTCTTGTGCAATTTTTTCCCCTTCGCTTTTTGAATTTATTTCACGTTTTAGGATCCAAAACATTTTGTAGGGAGGAATTTCACAACATGACTGAGTGTTTTCTTTTGTGTTTCTCTGGTTCAAGTTTGTCCTCTCCAATCTAGAAGCATCCCTTCCTATGCTTCCCATCTTCCTGCACTGCTGTTCCTCACACAGCCACTGCTGGCCCCTGGCCAACACAAATCAATGGGCTAAACTAATGTTTTATCCAGTCCAGACCAGTTGCTCTAATGTTCTCACCATAGCCACAACCAAAAATAACCTGCACTGGGAGAACTCAAGGGTGCATCCAACACAAACAACTGTGCTACATAAAACTGTAATGCTGTGGTACCTCTGACCACAGTAATGGAGTCTCCCAGCTAAATGAAATGGTTATTGAGGATCCATATAGAAATGTTTTATATTGGTACAGTTAGACTTTTATCAACATAGTACTGTACTTAAACAAACAGTGACTTACAGACATTCCCCGTGTTGTCAAAACTTGTAAGAACATCTTTAACATTTAAGAGGCCATTGTGAAACCTGGAAGAAAACATAAATAGTGATTTTACTGACACAAAAACCATCAAAAAAAACCCGATCTTCAAGAAAGAGATTTACTGTATGCATTCACTTCTCACCACCCCCTTTCACAGTGAAGTAGCAAACAGGTACCACTGTAGCCACCAGGGGGAAAACAAGGGGACAATCACCAGTCTTCAAAGTCCCAGCACTGAAATCCATGAATCAGCAGGAACGTGTTTCTCAGAAAGTACTATCAAGAGGAAAACATTTCCAAGGAGAATCAATTTTTATTTAGTTGTGGAAGAGTATTTTTGAACAGCAACTGTATGCATATTCCTATTTTCTCCCACAAAATCAAGAACACTTAATTAAATTAATGCGAATGATGAAATTGATTAATGTGTTCAGTGAACTGCATTTTCCTTGGTTTCACATTTGCATATCCCATGTGAAATAAACATTCAAAAGTGGGGATAATAAATTAATTACCTAAATTTCATACACCAAGTGCAAATTTTAGAATGCAGTGAGCAAAACACTGACAGCAGCAGAAAGAATAAGCACCAAAACTGAACAAAAAATTTACCTAAGATTTGCCTTTAAATGTGCAGTGACACACACATAAAAAGTATCTAATCTTGTTTCAAATATTCCAAACTAATCTAAGCCCAAAATGAACAAGATATTAGTCTTACACTTTACAACAATAGATCACATAGCTGTTTCACAAATGTATTAAAGAAAATCGAAAAGGAATTCAACAAGCCAGCAAAATATGAAAATATAGGGTTTTAATAATGTTTCAAATATAGCTTCTAAGGCTGTTTGGGAACACACTAATTGGAAACACTGAAAAAAATGCAATAAATCCAAGAATTTTAGCACAATACAAAATTAGTTCTCATTCTCTCAGCTGTTCTTTCCTGAAGAAAGATTGCTGTAAGAATGGGAAAAAAAAAATCAATTGTTTTGCAAACATGAAATTGTATATTTATTGTGAAAAACCCACTATTTATAGCTTCTGATAAGCATAAGCATTAAATAACAAAATATTAACAAGTTAAATTTTGAGAAGCACCAAACTGCAACTAGACAAATTCTTTAAAATATGAAAATCAAAAAGAAATCAAGTTAACAAACTGAACCGAGCTCATCAGCAGGCACAAAGAAGTGTATGAGACATGTTATAAAAGATTCAACTGAACATCAATGCTCTTCTCCCAGCTACATAAAAACAAACCTAAACTACATTCCTTCTCTGCAGAGGAAGTCTACAAGAATGCTGATGGATCATGTGGATTTTTAATGTATTGCTTTTTTGCAAGTTTGTTTTCTATCAAATTGGACAACCAAAGCAACAGAGCTGGTGCAAGGGAAGTGACAAGAAGTTCTGCCAACCACAGAGGTGCCCTTTAAATTCTCCCCTGCTGACTCCTCAGAACGCTACAAACTCTGTAACTCTGCATCTGTCTGTGGCTGTTGGGGGCTCTCACACAGCTGTGAAGGTCTCATCTCTTAATGAATGCAAATGGAGGGAGGGTTATGCTGAAGAAGTAAAGAAATATTTTGATCTCTGTCAGCATGCAGGGTAGTCTCGGGATAACAAGGTGTGGTTTCTTTCTTTCCCCCCCTCATTTTCTTTATGTACATAGTTCATATCTAAAGGAGATTTATCACGTAACTCTCCAAGTGAAGCAAACCTTTAGTAGTCTAGTACCAGTAGTTCAACAGAATGACGAAAGAAAAACAGAAGCAAGTGAAGCGTCCTGGTCTAGAAGAGAATACAATTTATATGCTTCAGGGTCAAAAGGTAGGCAAACACAAATAGGAGAAATGATAAAACCATAGCACTGGCCAAAACTGCTTGGAATCTGTGGAACCCAAAAATTGAGGAATTTAATATAATCTCTTACTGCAGACAAGTTTCAGGACTGAGGAAAGCAACATGCCAACATCTGATCTACTTATGAAACGGAGAGCTCAGGAAAACACACTTTCAAACAGCAATAGCCATGTTTCTCCATTTGCAGATCTGTACTCATGGAGCATGCAGACAAACCCTGCATCAGCTATTCCCCAACTCTTTTCCATCACAGGCCTTACTCACAGACTAAGTTACACGCACCTGTAAATACAAGTATTCTCTAATCTCAAATTCTGCCATAAGTATTTTGATATTCAGTCCTGCACCTAAAAATCAGCTTCTAGTTTGGGATCCACTGCTCTGCACATAACACCCTCAGCAGTTCCGTAACAGCTGCCGCTTCACTGTCCCATCCCATCAGCTGCTCCTCCATCACCAAACCCAGAGAAAACTGCCAAGATACATCACATCTGGTTCCCATGAATGCCTCTCACCATCACAGCTTTCCACAGTGCAGCAGACAAACATACAGAGTCTTAAGTGCCATGTGCACTGAATTATCAAAGTCAAGGAAAGGAATCACAGAAGCTTGGGATTAAACCCCAACCCTTAAATTCCCATAAATTTCTAACAGGTATCTCAAAATACAAAAGAATATTAGTATTCAGTGCTTTAGAACATGTCATGGATGTCATAGAGTTCAAAGAACTTCAAAGAAGTTCAAAGCTCTGATTGCTGAGATCAACAAAGTACTTCAAGCAAGCACAGATAAACATCATGGAAAAAGTTAATTTCAGGCTGGCGTGGTTAATCTGATTCACAGTGTTCTTATAATAAGACTTCAAGTTACAATAGGCAAAAATTTCTATGTCTGAGGCAGTGAGTAATGGAAGACAAATAAATGAACAATAAACTCATTCAACTCATGTTTCTCCTGATACAAAGCAAAGCAGAATTCCTTACTCTGGACTACAAATAAATCAACTTTGGATGAAGTTGATGAGTGAGATGAATCTTTAAATATATTAATGTTCCTTCCTCTCCAATTCAGGAAATGTAAGTGGCAGACTTTTACATGTGTATAAAAATAGCTATGGATAGTACAAAAAAATGCTTCAATAGGTCCCTATTAAGGTATGTTTTTCATCAATCATAATGAAACAAAAGTAGGTTCCCTCTTTTATATTATTCTTAAACTGAGTGATGAAAAATAACACAAGTAAGTACATGCTTGTATACAAAAATTAAGATAGAATACATTTCCACATAATATTGAAAAGGGGAAAACCAAACACAACACATTACCACATACTATTAACCTACATACAAATTAAAAGTATTTTTGTGAAAAATAAAAGATGGGATAACGGTAAAAAATTACTGTTAAGGGTACTTTACAAAAAGGCTTGGTGAATATCATCATCAATTGTCACCGTGGCCCACTAAGAACCTCAGAGTTATCTGCAAACTTTGCTATCTGATCAGATGCTCTTTCTGGGCCAGAGAATAGCAAAAACAGTCAACTCCTCTTTCACTCCAGTTCTAGATCACAGCTTAATATGGCAAGAAACCAAAACAAAGCTTCTTTGACTACAATTTTTTTTTACAAATACAGACATCTTGGGCAATATGATAGCTTGATCGGTGAATAAAAGAAGTATGTTGCCAAATCACTTTTCATCTCTTTCCTCCATTTTCAGCTCCTGGGCACAACCCCTTATGCTGCTAAATTCACACATTGTCTCTTAGCATGCAATAAATGGAAGAAAGCAAGTTTGTCATATTCACATCAATTGTCCATAAGAAGCAGGCAATATTCCTCGAAACCAGTTTCCCTTCACTTTTTTAATCTCTATCCCTAAAAAAAAAAGGCATTAAAAATTCAAAATGTTATTAGCAGAAATATCCAAGAGGAATAGCCAATGGAATTCAGTCCTATACCATCTTCTAAGACACTACTTGCCACAGACAAGTAGTGTCTGTGCATGCCCCTCATTTCTAAACCACAGATCTAGAATCATCTAATAGTTTCTGTCATACTTTTATCTAAAGGTTCATTCATATTCAGAATAAAGGCATGCCATCTTGCAAAGTACACTTAACACCTTTTACAAAGATTTAACCCTTCCTGTAACCTGCTGACACGGTTCTTTTCAGTTCTGCACTTTAGTATTTGAAACAGCAAATGACTGATCAATGGAAAATATTTTACCACAGAAATAACTTATTTCTGCACTGTTTTCTTAAAATGAGCCTACAATTTAAAAGCAAATCCATATCCTGAAATAGGAAATTTGAGGATATTGATTGTTCCTTTTTAAACTCAAATAAAAGAACAATTTTCCTCTCTAAAAGGCAGGTACTGCCTCCACAGTGAGACACTGCATCTTTATGATCTATAATCATTTCATTGCTAAAACTATTTATACAATATTCAAATTTAAAAGAACATTCCTCATGAAGAATAGAAGGATTTAGAAAGGCTGTATTAAACAAATATTTTTAAATAGATCTATTTACTAACTATATACCTTCCAATCCCCAAGAAAACACATATTCAGAACACATAATGTTTTAACAGCACAGTGAAATACTGCCAAAGCTAAACAGAACTTGAAGAAAGCTAACAAAGGCACCTGAAAGTTCTATGAATTAAAAAACACAGGGGAGATGCGGAGACAGTGGTGCTGTCCATGTCAAGCTGGAGTGCTTGGAGCCCCCCCTGGGGATGGACGAGGAGCCAACCGAGAGCTGATGGGTCAGGATTAAAGGGAGGGCAGGGACTGGTGACATTATAGTGGGGGTTTGCTACAGGGAAACCAAGTAGATGAAGCCCTCTACAGACAGGGAAAGGAGCAGCCTCTCATTCACAAGCCCCGGTTCATGGGGAGCTTCAACCACCCCCATATCTGTCGGAGGGACAACACGCCAGGGCATTAAAAATCCAGGAGGTTCCTGAAATGGTTCTTTTTTCAAGAGGAACTGACAAAGAGAGGTGCTATGCTGGACCTTGTTCTCTCCAACAAGGAGGGACTGGTGGGAAATGGGAAATCTCCAAGGAAGCCTTAGCAGCCATGACCATGAAATCATGGAGTTTAAGATCCTTAACGCAGTGAGAAGGGTGCACAACAATTTTGCTACCCTGCACTTCTGGAGAGCAGACTTTGGCCTCTTCAGGGATGTGTTTGGTAGAATACCATGGGATAAAGACCTGGAGAGAAGAGGGGTCCAAGAAAGCTGGTTAATATTCAAGGGTCACCTCTGGAGTGATGCATCCTGTCATGGTTTAAAAAAAGTCAAATTTTTGTCTCCTGAAAAGGCTTTTACAACTTTCTTTAAGCACAGCTTCCGATAGATCTGGGAAGCCCAGAGATTGGCTGGCTCTGTTACAGGCACTCTGTGTGACCACTTACGTGTTAGAATCGCCTTGGCAAACCTACATTTTAAGAGCAAGGAAGCCAAAATCTTTCTCTTTTCATTTCCGGCCACGGAAAAGGTAACAAGACGTCGGGAGGGCCCCACGGGGCCGTCTGGGCCCACCCGGCCTGGAGCTGGCCAGGCAGGGGAAGGGAAAGCGTCCCCCTTCCCCCCCCCCCCACTCAAGGCAGCGTCGCTGCTGCTCCGGGCTGCTTTTGTTCCCCCTCCTTGCCCGANCGAGGGAGAGAGGAATGCAACTCCACAGGGCCGGCCTGGGCTC
>WEKY01050577.1:0-36156 GCA_013390045.1 Picathartes gymnocephalus
TGATGAGGTACAGCCTCGAGTTGCTTCTTGAGTCATTGCCGTGATCTACAAAATAGCTATCATTTGATGTTTCTGGTTTCAGCTTTATCTGAAGTATTTTGGTGTAAGAATTATAGGGGAAAAGTACAGCTCTTCTAATAAGACAAAAACTGACAGAACTGATTTTGCTCAAATGTGAGCAAAAATTGCTGTGAATTGGAAAGAAGTTTGTTAAGTATTGGCACTAGCACAGCTTGTTTTAGTACTACAATTAGAACGAGTCTGCAGCCTTCATATATCCAAACTGACATCCGTCTGGAATGACTTTTCCAGAAAAAGTAGTATGGTGAAGAACAGAGTAATGTGTAGGCATCCTCAGCAGTGGCATGCCAAACAATGAACCATGTGGTTTGCTTGTACAGTTTTTAAAAAAGAAACTGCTACAACATGGAAGTATTTCCCCACATCCACCCAGAAGGCTGGACACCGTGCAAAAATGGATAATTTAAATGTGTGACTGGGATACATCTTTAAGAAAGCTCTATCTTACAGCATGGTATGAAATGATTTCATGATAAATAGTTTCCCCAAATTAATTATAACCCTGAAATTCAGGAATATTTTAAATCACCCTGATTATATAGATAGATTCTAGTCTTTGTGTGTATACACACGATATACATAATTAGAGAAATGTGCTTCATTCAAACCAACTGCAATCATGAAATTACTTTTTCCCATTAAACCGTACAGGAGGCTGTGATTACATCCTTTTTATTTTTAATATGAGTTCCCTGCAATTCCCAAGCTCTCAAATGTTTCAAACCAGCTGTAGTAGTAGGACTTTTAATTATACTCTTGCTTAGTGAGTGACATATAGCTCTTTCTCAGTTTGAATTAGCCCTGGACAAACAGATAGGAGTAATGTGAACTAAAAAACTAAATGCAGAACAGCTGTGGACAGAAATGAATGCCTTGATTGAAAACACTCTCCTGGTAGTTTTCTTGAATGTTGCTATGGCACAAAAATTGAGTTTTTATTACAGGTTTTCTAAAGTGACAGGTGTCCTTTAGAGCAGCTTTCCTGTGCTTTTACCTTTAATTTTGAAAACTAAGTTAATTTGCAATTTACTTCTATGTACTGAAAAAGGCAGCACATTATTGTCCCTGCAGTGATTAAATCCCCTTTTCCCAAAAAATGCTTCTGGACAGAGTCTTTTCTGGGGAAGGGTCTAGCCTGCATTGGGTATAATTTCTGATGATTTAGAGATCATTGATGAGATTCCTGTTATTGAAAAATAAACAAAGCATAAAATTATTGAACTGAGACATCAAATAAATGTGTATTTTTATAAATTGTATTTCTCTTTTTTAAAAATTTTAACTTAGAAAATAGGAACCTTTTTTTAAAAAAAATAAAACCTGTGCCATTTTAAATATACCAATTTCTTTAACTGAACACTTCATATTGATGGATTTTGTCTTAGGGTAGAGAAGGTTAATAGTATCATACAGAAAAAAGACCTGAGCCTTACTTCTATCGCCGTATCAATTCTTCAGTGCCATGGGAGTTTTTAGAAAATAAACAGGAAAAGTGTAACAAAACTACCAAAACAAGACTGTCTTAAAGTATTGTCTTTGGAAGTGACACTTTGTACTGCCCAGGTGCAGTTGGGTTGTTAACTGCGTCAGCAATAGCTCAGAATCCAGCAGAGCCTGGGTTTGGTGCTTTTCAGCTCAGTAGCACTTTGTATAACCAACCACACAACTTTGAAACAAACAACAACTCAGGGCAAGAATCCAGAGCAGTTGCAAAAGCATAGATTTTTCTCTTTGTCTTGAAGTAGTTGTGTCATTGCTGAGCATGACTTTTCATACCCGGCTGTGTTTCTAAATTCACTTTCTATCGGCTTTGTCTTGTTCATACTCAGGATTTAGCTAAGTGTTCAAATAGACATCACAAATCTCTGTTGACTTCCACAGCAAATCTCTGTTGACTTCCATAGCTAACCACTGAAAATGAACTGAAATTTAGAGACTTGCTTTTAATACCTGCATGATATTAGCCTGAGATAAGTGTTACAATGTTTGCTGGGGATTTGGTATGATTAGAAACATGCCCCTGCAGAGTCAGCTGACAGAAACTGTGGCAGCA
This sequence comes from Picathartes gymnocephalus, assembly GCA_013390045.1. Lineage (NCBI taxonomy): Eukaryota > Metazoa > Chordata > Aves > Passeriformes > Picathartidae > Picathartes > Picathartes gymnocephalus. The sequence continues at coordinate 2,135 of WEKY01050577.1, forward strand.
TAAGGCAGAAAACCTCAAGTTCTTTGAAATGGCAATATTTTGGGGGAAGCGATATCACTTGTTTCAGCTCAAAACCTCTCAAGGACATCCTTTACTTTGAGAGATTGAAAGTATGTACCAAACACTCCCTGAAGAGTCAAGAGGGAAAAGTTTCTTCTGGAGAAATTCAGTCCAAAAATCTAACTCACATACATTGGCTCTCTCTTCCGCTGGAGGAACGTGTCTCTCTTAACCAGTTACAGAAGGTTTCACAAGCAGCTAGTTTAGGTACCTAACTCCAATACTTGGCTTGGGAATATGTGTAAAATACCCAGCACAGTGTATCAAAGACTTTCTGAATGGTATCATTTCTGTCCATCTCACAGAACGTGCTACCAGAAGAATCTACAACAAGCTCCTTTTGAAATCTTTGATTCTATGCTTGAACATGTAGCACTGCTAGTGCTGAATGCTCTCTTTGCATAAGAAGTTTCTGTATGCCTATGTAGTTTGCTGGGATCAAACAATATTTAATCAGAGATTAAATTTTGGATTCCTTGACCAGATCTTCAATTCTGTGAAATGTTATTGCAGTCTTCTAGCTGGTATTAATAAGTAAATGTGATATTTTCCACTAGAAAAAATAGCTAAAGTCAGAAAATTTCAGTTCATACAGCATGAATGGTTTATATGGCTGACATTTCTGTCACCTGCAGCTTCTTAAAGATTGATACATTTGGGTTTTTTACATTACAAGATAAGCTTCATGAAGTTATACTAGAGGAAGAATGGAGAATTAAGGCAAATGTGGATTTTGCAGTTACATCTGAGCATAAGTCGGTTTGCTTCATATTGCTTCCAAGTTTTCTGTTCTCTTACTTTGGATTAAAACGAACTAGTTTAAACACAAACTAGTGCAATTACAAAGAAAAATTATTGTTCTTTGATTTTTGTGCTCTGATAAAAGCGAAGCAGTTTTCCTAAAAAGCTGATATTCAACCTGAATGCTTAGGCTATTTCAAGGGAACGTACAACAACTAATCTGTCACCACCAAAATTTAAACATTAAGTAATACCCATGTCCAGGCTCTCTGAATGTGAGCTGAGCATCCTTTACAAGATCCTAAAAGTAGGCTACAAAAATGCTGCTTTCCTAGCTCCATTTGATAGAAATGGATTCCTGTGTAGTATTTTCAGAATTCCTCACCACAGTTAGTTTTGTTCTGGAATCTGATAGCCATTTGCTTTTTCAGCTGAAGCAAAACAAAATAAACAATGCAAAATTATCCTGAAAATGAACACTGACAATAAAAGCCCAGCTGCTGTAAGAGGAAGCTGTTAGTACTTATTGGTATAGGGGTAAGTCACAAACTCTAAAGGGCTTTCCTAGGATACATCCAGAGAGAAGTGGGAGAACAGTCAATGCCTTCCTTTACTTAGGCAGCATGAGAAGGACAGCTCAGCCAGATCTTGGACACGAAATTTCTTCCCACTAATGAGAACTATTTTTAAAGCACTTAGAATGTTTTGTTAGCTATAGTAATAATAATAATGGAGTTATTAATATAGCTTCACTCTGTCTAGACAGATCTATATCTAGCTGAAAATGATGAGAACAAAAAGAAGAGAAACAGATTTATTTCTGAATTCAAACATCTCTAATTCCAAAAGTTTCACTTATTTCCCACCACCCACCATGCTGAAATGACACTAGTGTACAAGAAGTTGGCAGAACACGAGGCTTGTAGCAAGCATGCACTGTTACTTTTTTGGATTGGACCAAGCACTCACTGTCATGTTTAGCAGCCAGGGCTCAAAGGTTGCTGTGTTTGGCCAGAGCTGATATCAAAAGTCAGGTGGCTCAGTTGCACAAATAGAACTAGAATTTGATGTGAACCAAACAAATGTATCCCCAAACTCCTGCAGATCAGCACAACTCACCTGTCCTGTCCCACCTAGAAACCTATGGCCCTGAACCTTTGCACCACAGGCTGAGCAGCCTCACAACCTTTCATCCTTCCAGTGCAAGCAAGTGCTCAGTTCCTGCTGCAGCAGCCACCTTCCCTCAAGCTGCAGGTAATCTCGTACAAACTTCTGCCATGTGTGACCTTCCACCCCCAGAAAAGCTGTCCACTTCCTTCCTTTGCCCGAGAAGAAGCTCTTCCTCTGGAGCAGCTCCCTCAAGTTGAGCAGCTGCCTCAAGTCAAGCAGGTGCCCCAAACTTTTCCGTTGAGCAAACTGCTCTCTTCTTGCCTAAGGTGCCTTTCCTCCTACCACCTACCTGGTGCTTTGTAGTTTAACACTTATCCAGGATAACTTGTAGCTCTCACAGTAATGATGTTCTGCAGTTTTTATCCCATGTATTGTCTGGCACTGGGAATTTGGCTAGCTCCTGAATGACAATGATTCCCATGACTCACTCTCCCTCACTGAGCTTTTCATTCTATTCCTAATGTTAAAAGGTGCATTTCAACATTCTTTCAGGATGTTGAGGGTCTTCCATTTCTTTTTCTGCTAGAATGTCAAATGCTTCAGCTCCACTGAAAGTAAAGAGCATGACTGCAATGCTGACCATTTCCTTTTAGTGGTTCATAACCCTCCTCAGGCACAGTGGAACTCTATGGAAATATTCAGTGGTTTTCCATATTTCTGGATGTTTTAAACTCTGCTTATTACTGTGATTTAGAACTCTTATATTTCCATCAGTGAAAAAAAGCTGTGAGAAAATGTACTTGCAGACCTCCTCATTGGCAGGGCAAGGAAGGGGGAAAATACTGGGTGTCAGTGGGGGTGACAGTGTTTTACTGTGGTGAAAGCATCGTGCTATTGTTATATCCTTAATGCCAAACTGGGATACTGCTACCTCCACCCTAGTCCCCCAAATTCTCAAATCCCCCAAACCTGTACCACACCAGATATCACCCAGCCGGCAACTTCATCTTCCCTGATCTCTATGTACCAAGGCCTTCCCACCCATGATCAGTCTACTCCAGTACTATTGGTGCTTTTCCTTTGCCAGGTCACCCCAGTCTTCTGAGATTATGTCTTGGAAGATTGCTCCTCCACTGTGTCCTGGATACTCATCTGTAAAGTCCCTGTTTCTGTCTACATTCAAATCCTTTTCCACCTGTGCATTCACCCCATTAATCTCCCTCCCCATTTCAAGTCTGTATGTCTGTAGGAACAATTACTGACAAGTCCATTTCTGTTTTTAAAGCTATGGATTTATGAACCTTCCCCGTGTCCTCTTCCATTCTCTTGGATGCAAGCACTTGCTAGCTGGCTGAACTTATCCCCTTTCTTGGATCTGCCCTCAGAAATAAACATGCCCCAGCTCTTGTTTCTGGCAGAACTCTAAGAAAACCTGGACACTGGCTGCAGTAATCAAAAATCTGCTCAGATGGCAAAGAAAAGCAAGAGAAGTTTCGGATGAAGAGTCCATATAGAGCCCTGTATGAACTGTTGTCCTTCAGCTCTTGATTTATTTTACTCCTGGTACACTTTGCTCTTGGTTCTGTAATCACTCAGGGGCAAGAAGGCCAGCTCCTAAAGGCCCACTTAAATCAGCATCTGTGGTCTAGCTGATCAGCATTACATAAGATGAACTGCAGCATAACATAACTGGTCCCAGCTGAAAGGTACATTGCTGCACAACATATGCAAAATACATGATCATGCGAAGGATGAACAAATTGCTTGGCTTCATTCTCCAGTTCTGTAATCTCTTCCATGTGGGAACATCCCTGCACCCAGTCAGAGCCTTCATGGCCTCCACAGAGTTCTGTCCTCCCCTGCCGTGGCTCTGGCCATGAAGCAGCAGGATTTGACACGATCCTTGAAATGACTTTTCTAAAGCTCTTGTTTTCATGGGTAATTTTGTAAGGCTTTCATGAGGCTGAGGGACAAACGGAATGAACAGGGAGAGAAGGAATCCAGGTTTGTGCCAGAACATGTGGTGGATAGTAGTAGTCTGATTTCTGATGGAGGTGTTGCAGCCAATGAGCTCAGTATTTCCCATATTAATGAATTTTAAGGTTGGCAAGAAGCTGCTTAGACAAACACAAGAAGCGTAACTAGGAAGGATAAGAAATACTCTGTTAATATTACTCTCCCCTGCCCGTATTTGTATGTACACAAAACCCACTCAGTTTTTTTTAAACTCTACTCAGATTAAACAGTGACCAGTTTGGCAACAATTTGGAAATATATCCAGAGATAATTTTATTCCCAAACTGAATTATATGTAGCAAAGTGCAAGTTAGTAATTTAGGCCGTGAAGGAAATAATAAGATAAAAAGAGTTTCTTATTTTCAGTTAGCCATATGTGTTCAAGCACAATTAGTGTTTTTGAATATTTGCATATGGTTTTTTATTGTCACTTGCTGGGAAGACAGCAAAGTGACAGTGAAAAAGAGTAGTATAAAATTTTAATTCTCTTGATACTGTCCAGAGTAGCATTTTTTTTTTTCCCTGAGTTATTGACATAAACATCCATTTTGATTTTATTCCATCCTGAAAGGGATGATGCTTTAGGGTTTTCTTCTTTTTTTAACTAAAAATTAGTTGAAACACTTATTTTCCAAGGTTTCTTAGCTTTTCAAAGCCTGCTGAAAGGAGACAGTATTTGTTTATAGTAGACTCTTCAATTTTTTGAAGGTTTCCATTGGAACTACTGTTGAAAGATAAAATGTTTTGCACATTTACAATTGTATATTCTGTTGTAGTTCTAGTTTAAACCCGAATATATTTCCTTTGCATTTGTGCTTTGAATTGGTTTCACTGATGAAGACACAATAAATTATACATAAAAGAAAGTGATCTTCTAAGATGTTCATTAGGCAGTTCTAACTTGTAATGCATCAGAAACCATATGCTTTGTGCATTGGCTCACAGCTGTAAAACTGACTTGAAATTACCAAATGAAGGCTTGGTGCCAGTTTCCAGTGAAACCAATGACAAAACTTCATTTATTTCGATGGCTCAGAATGAACTGTGCAATATTCACAGCTACCAATTAAGAGTTTTTGGTTTTGAGCCAAAGTCTCATTTTTCCTTTTGCAGGTTTGTAATGCTGAAAATGTAGGCAAACCCCCTCCCCCTTTCTTTAGTGTATGAAGATATTAAAAAATGTAGTCTGTTTTTCAGTCGTTTTAGTCCCTTCTTTTTCTTCGCTGCAAACCAAGGTTTAGTAACTCAGGGCAGTCAGGCTATAAGGAAAAGGAGAATGAAGTGTCAAGTGTTTCTGGTCACACCTCAAGTGATATAGAGAGCAGCCATGTGAGCCTGTGTGAGCCCTCACAGCCTCTCAGGGGGTTGGAGGGACAGGCGCTGTCCATCAGTGTCCAGGACTTTGCCAGACATACCATTCCACTGTGGATTCCATTCGTCATCTGATCCTGAGCTCAGGTACTTTTTGGGAAGAGGGCTGTTCAAGCACCAAAGGGGCACTTTGGGAAATGTGCCCACCCTTTGTTAAAAATCTATGTGATTTATTATTATTTTTGTGCCATATTGTATGGAACTGTCTATCATTTGCACTGGTACAAAACTTGTAACATGCCTCCAAATTAATGATGGAAGACTTCCAAACTATTGAAGGGATTTCTGAACATACAGATACCACTCATCCCCTGGAAGGAAAAGCAGATGAGTGGTATCTCTTTCACACTTCTCTTATTTGCTTCCTGAAGTGCTTTTCCAACTTTTAAAAGATTTCTGCCCCTTTTAACCTTGGAAAAGAGGGTAGGCTTGTGGCTTGTAGACTGAAAATGTTCACTAAGGAAGTTTGAGCCTCTTAGCAGGGAGTCCATGCTGGACTTAAAGCAAAAACCTATCCCTAATCTGGAATCATCATGAAACAGAGAATGTTAGAGTCATTTACAGCTGCCTGGCATTGTTGCTGAGGGAAAAGTTGAAATGGCTGACAATGCCAGGCTTGTCAACACTGTTGAAATCTGCTGCCTAGCCTGGTCCCCCAAAAGATGCCTTGGAGAGAGACAAGGAGCCAAAGTGACAGACAAAGCCAGGGTCCACCTACTTGTCGCGTTTTCTTCCTTTGTTTCTTTTCTTCTTTTATAATTGCCTTTCTTTTTGCTTGTTCTTATCCCAACACTAATGTTGTAATATTGGTAAGTGGTTTAATTAGAAGATTTATTAACTTGTGTTTTTAATCTTTTTACTGAGAAAAAGTACCAAAGACTTAACATCAAAATAATAGTTATTACACAATCCAATAGTTGGGTGCAGTCTGTCCCCTTTGAATTCCATGGCTGAATTCCCGTTGGCTTTCATAGGAGCCTATTAAGGAACAAGCTGATGTTATTTTGTAATATGTATGCCACATGGGGTCTCAATTTAGTCACTTAACTAAAGGCACCTAAACAAGTGGCCTTCTTTTTATTAATGTGAATGACTCAAGTAGCTAAATGAGAATACAAGTGCCTAATTTTAGTACATCCACAGTTGCATATGGTAACCACAGTCCAGTACCGTAATTTCATCTATATGGGTTGGCATTTAGCAGTCGTACTGGGAATGGCATAACAATGAGTGCTTCAAAAAAACTTCTGTTGTGTATATCCCACAAATCTAAAATAAAGGCAGATAACAAAGGAAAGAAGTAAATATGAAACAAAAATCTGGGATTAGCTTGGCAAAAATAAATTAATACCTGTCTGAGACTTTGCTTCGTGTTAGTAATTAATTAGTTATTAATTTCTAATATTTCAAATAATTAATGTTTTAAAAATATAAAGCAATTTAAAGTGTTGTTAGAGCTGGGATAGAGTTTTCCAGGAGCAGCATTCTGCAATTTGGTGAAGATCCAAGAACTGGTTAATTTAGAGCAGAAAGCATTTAATGCACTTGGTTATTAAACACCAAACTATAAACAAGTGTTTCAATATTTGGGAGATCATGACCTCCAATATAATATAATTTTGAAAAATTAGGTTTCCAAGTCACAGTAATATAAACTAAGACTCTTAGAATTTACAAAGCCATTGTTTGCTCTTTTCATAGGATGAATATTAAAATTTCTCTTGTCTGTTTAAGGATTAAGGCCAAATCTGATTTTTTGTTACACCTTTGTAAAGAAGAATTGCAAGTTCCACCAGTAAAGATTTAAAAAATGTATATATTCAGAAAATATGGTCTATATAAGAACAGATGTATAAGTATCTCCTGGCTTTAAGTGTTAATCAACATATACATTCACACAGAGCATATGAATAAACCCTGTCACTTGAGACCACATATTTTATTCCTTCAGCACTTTGGCGTGTGAGCTTTGGGATTTATGCACATATGTATAATGAGAAATGTCTCATAATGTTTCCCTTCTCAGTGACACAATTGTGCTGGAGTTCTTTGCTTTTTGACAGCTTTCAGTGTGTGATTATGGGTTAGGCGTCTTTTGGTAAACCCTGAACTATTCTTTACTTCATTTCCCCTGGGGAGCTGTGTACAGCTTCTGCATGTTTATCTCAGTTCTCCATTTTTCATTTGAACTTTCTCAAGAAAGTGACAGAATTCCTTCTGGCTTCCACTTACTGGTGTGCAAGATGCCTTTATTGTTTAGGAGAAAGGCATATTTCAGACTATTCTAAAGTGTCCACCTCTCAAGGCTCAAGCTTACAGGATGGGAGAGCCTAATCTTCAGAAATCTCTACCAGTGGCCTTGCTTTAACCTTGTTTGTGTCTTCAAAAACCACATATGCTTGGTTAGATTGTGTCATCCTACTTCAACAGTAATGAAGATTTCATGCACCAAAATTTCTAGGGCTTGAGAAGATGTTCCTATGCCCTGAAAAACTTTGTTGCACTCTTGCTTTTCTTTTAGGCTGTTAACCCCAGAATGAAGGCACCAGTTAAATTTGCCAGGGAAAGAATTCCAAGAAAAAAGGGTCTCATCATGTTCTGTGCCTTTATCCCAGGAGATCTATGGGTCCTAACAGGTTGACTGTGTCTCTCTTGTCACAGTAGCAGGTCAACTGTGGGTAACACAGTCCTTATGGATAATGCCAAGTGGTTGGAAACAATCTCTGCGTTGTCACGATTGCTGGGACATGACACAAACCCAGGCCCTTCATCACTGACACCGTGAGTGTCCTCAACCCTTCTGGCATCTGTCTCCTGCACCAACTGTCTGAACTAGAGGTGTTAAGAGCACATTTCCCTCATTAGCCCTGAGATCCAAACCAAGATTTCAGTACCAGCAGAAGTTCCTTTGTTTCTTCTCTTTGAATAAAAAGTGCATTTTCTGAGAGGCAATGAATGCAAACAACCATGGGTGGGCAGAATGTCTGTTGGAAGCTGGAGCTCATTCTTCAGCAGAGACAATGCCTTTCTGCATTGCTGCTGGGTCTTTTGATAGGCTTCAGAGAGGGCAGAAGAAAAGGAGTCCATGGCCCCTAGTGATAGCTGCCTCAATTTTATTCCTAGAAATACGTGGAGTGTGTCAGGATGAATACTTATACTTCTTTCAGACACCAGCTTGACACGTTCTGCTTCTGTGGCTGTTTTGTTATCTTTCTCCAGGAACAAGTCAAACCCTGGATGTTACTGGAAAGACTAGTGTGCCTTTTCATAATTGATTAATTGAGTAAGCTTTTTCTTTTTTTTTTTTTCTTCTGGGATACGCTAAGGGGAATATGGTTACAAAATGAGCAGTATACTTTGTTTCTTGCAGATGGATTTCTGGCTCCTGGCCTTCAAATTTCTGAAATGGTTGATGAAATTGATTACGTTTCTTAAGGACTTTTCTCCTCCATGAGACTTGAAACTGGTGCTAATGACCCTCACTTATATCCTCTCTGTGAACCTGCAGCAACTTCCTCACTGATGTATCTGTCAAAGATGTGTTTATTATTGAATATTGCTTCCTTTGGAAGGGTAAGAGAATGTTTTTCTATCATATCTATTCTTCATGGGATGTTTCTTTCAAGACCTATCTTTATTTCTGGCTCAGAATTCCATCTCAGTCAGAAACTTAAATTTTATCAATTATTCATGACCTTCCTCCACACTTTGAATGCTAGTAAAGCTCTACCTTATTTCTTGTTTCTCTTCTTATTTCTGATTTCTGACAGGATAAGAAATTCCAGGTGTTTTCTGAGGCTCTTTATGTCATCAGCTTAATGATCTAGGGATCTTGTCATCTTTGTGTGCAGACTATTCATAAAGATGAGAGGCTGTCATGGCCTGTTTTGAGACTGCAGTTAGGACTGAACCCATGATAGGATCCAATGCCGCTAGTGCTTCAGCTAAGTGGGTGGTAATGCTGAGAAATTTCACATTCCCTGTCATCTGATGAGCATTCATGTGGCACTCTTCTCAATTTCCTGAGGTCCTTGGCCATCCAGAGTGTCCGGAAATGGTGCTGGACTTGGCAGTGATCTTAAAATTTTTATGGGTATGAAGAACTTCCGTTACCCCTCTGGAGTTAATGTGCAGCCTTCCTCTGAGCTCACATTGTGTCAATATACATATGTGCAATCACTATGAAATAGAAGAACAGCTTCTTTAAAAGTAAGACATTTTCTTCAAAGTATGCATATAGATTTTCTGCTTGCAGTAGACATAAAGGAAGACAAGGAATATTTTTTTTCCCTCTAGGCAAAATAGTGGAAGGGAAAATAATATAGAAAGAAAAGCTACATGGTCAAGAAGCAGATATTTTCCCTACTTTCTTCCATGTCATGACTGTATTTGTGCACTACATACATTTGCTGGTAAGTTGCCTCTCTTCCTTTCCAAAATCTGCATGTCAAAAATGCTAACAGAATTATTAGCACATTGAATGGGCCATCATACTGCTTTTGGGAAAACATTAGCCAGGGATGCTAAACTTCACTTCTTGCTTTCAAAGCCTACCACAAGAATAAACATCACTAATCATCACTGTTAGTCATTAGCAAGTAACCAGTTGCAACTACTGGGATCTAGAGGCAATTTTTTATGAACATGCCTTTCATGCTGTCATTTGCTTAATTGGTGGCAATAAGGCAGCTATGCTTGCTACTGGGGTGAGAAAAATCTGACACCTGCTGCATCCTGGGTATAGATATTTCATAAAGATCGTATCTACTCAAGTGATGCAGGAGCTCAGGATTTGACTCTTAGCGCGAGGGAGCTGTTGTGGCCTGCTTGTGTTAATTGTCCTGTTGCTTGCCTTCTTCCAGTGCCCTTAGAAAGCTTGCTTCACTTTACCCCAGTTTTATGGCTGTCTCCCTTTTTGCATCATGGATAAGAAAGGTTTTATGATGCTTTTCTGTGCTATGTTTAGAATCTTAAATTTAAGACTTGGACTTTCTCAGACAAATTCAAAGCTACTCAGGACCTCCCAGGATCTGTCCCCCAGTAAGAACAGAGAAAGGAAGCCATTGCAGTGGTTGGAGGGCTGCTATACGAAGGTTACTAAAAATTATTGCTTGTGCTTGATGACTTCCAACTGCCCTGCCACCCACCTTCTTGCTGAGCCAGAAGCAAATTTGAAAAAGAAACCGCTGTGCATCACTTCCCTAGCAGAACATGCTGCAGACAAAAGGAATCGAAACCACAACTAGAGAATTGGATTTCCCCTGCTTTCTCCAAAATAAATATTTGTTTGCGACAAAAGCAGCCGGAAGAATGAGACATGTACCTTTGACACTAAAGGCTTGTGTGTTTGTGCCAGCTGCAGTAGAGGTATGATCATCCACTGAGTGCTATCTAAGGTCAGGCTGAGCTCCATCTCTCCTAACTTGTGAATTAACATCTTCAGCTACTTGCACAAAACAGAGAGAGGAAGAAGGCCCACAGAGTCCAACAGGAATCTATAGCAAGTGGAAAGCAAAATGAGCAGTGGAGCTGCCTCTTAAGAGTTTCTCCCTACACTGCTCCTTCCAAACAGCAGCATCATTTCCTCTGAAGCCATTGTGGAGCAGCCTCATGTGCTGGCTGTCTTTTGGAATGAGCTCCAAAGGGACGACATTGGTACAAAAGTATCTGTATAGGGACCCAAGCCCAGCAGGCAGCTCACAGCCATTATTTGGTGAGGAGTTAAGCAGTTCCAGGAGATGGTTAGCAAAAAGCAGAGCAACGAAGGTGAGCTCTTTGGAGTACAAGGACTGTATCCACTTCTGGACGGTGACTTTGAAAGGATCCATGCATCTCATCATGCAGGGCTCATTCTTTAAACAAACCCGGTACTAAAGATCTCTGCTTTGAGTAGTAGCTTAGCAGTTAGAAGCTTTAACTAGAAAGTGGTCAACATTGGTCACAACACCCATCCCCACACAGTTTGAGTGGGTTTTGCACACCAGTTTTTCATTTTCTTGAAGGTGTCCCAAAAGAATATATTCCTTCTGTGAGTGGTTTAAAAGGCAACACATTAGTAGTAGAGGAGATAGCACAACACTGTTGCTAGCTGATGGAGTCAGCTGGAAAAGCCTTTTCTGAACTCCAGAGAGCTGTTCATCAGGCATTCTCATAGGGAGGCTGTGGATGTGACAGATGTTCTTGTACTTTGAAAATCAAGTGCCCCATCACTTGATTTTTCTTTGTTTTTCTTGTACCTTGTGCTTAATTTTTTGTATAAAGGCACAATAAAGAAAATATATGGGACAGATATTTGCCATTAAAGGGTCAATTTTTATAAGCAGTTACCACATGAAATTATCTAGAGCACCACAATTATGGCCTTTCGCAAGCTGAGGGAAATGTTGTGGTGTCTCATATGGCACCATTTGGTAACACTTAGCCAGAAGAGATTTTTATGGTCAGCAAGCACTCTAAATTCGTAATGTTTAGCTTCAGATTTTTTTTCTCTTGTCCACTTTTCCAGTTCTCATTTTCAGCTCTTACCTGGCATGAATTTGCACAGAAGAACGTCCCCTGTCATCAGAAAGCCAGAAAAATCCATTCAGATTAGGAGACGGAAGGAGATTTAGAAAGAGAGTCTCTTTTGGATCATGCTTGTGCCTTCACAAAAGCCATATTTTTATTATGCCCTTACATAACCTGTCCCCTGTTTCAAATACAGCTTGAAAAAAAAACCTTCTTCGTACAAGAACATGACCAGCTGAGTAAATAAAAAAACCTGTTGAACTTGTGGATTGCACTTACTGAGGCCCTAACTATTTTGATACATGTGCCTGCATAGCAATACATTTTGGAGAGAAATAGTGATATTGAAACACATGAAAACAGTTGGTAAAGGCTACAAATTAACCTGAAAACATATTCCTGGTAACACAGTTAAAGGAAAGGGAGACGTGCTCAAAGGTAAATTCAGGTCAATTGGTGTCTTCAAAAACAAGACTTGGATGACTTATAAAACAAAGTCATATGCAAAGAGGGAACAAGTCAGAGAAACACCAAATTTACCACAGTGTCATGAGAGTGGAAAGGAGGAAAAAAAAAAAAAGACAAAAAAGAACTCAGCAGTAAAATGAATATATTCATGCAGTGTCAGTCTCTCCAGACAAGAAATGGTGCCAAGCAGAACCGCATCAGCGTGTGGCCGCTTCTTGCACTGACACTAAAAACATCTGTTGAGGTACAGCGTTTATACTGTCTGCCAAACAAGAGTTTTTTAATCTTAAAACATATGCTGGAAATAGGAAAATTTGGACAAGAACAAAAAGAAAAAAGAGGGGTGGGTGGCCAATAAATTAAAAGTGAGAAGTGGGGAAGGACAGATTGGAGACAATGTTTTCCACATAGTGCATCATAGCTAATTCAAGTCATCTCAGGTCACCACAAAAGGAAAGCTCATGAAGGAATTCACAGATTCCTCAGAGAAGTTGAAAGAAACAAAGTGGTGTTCTTCATGTCAGACTTCATCCTTCAAACATTGGGTTTTGAACAGTTAACCATAAAACTCAGGTTTTAACAGGTGTTTGAGAATACATCTAATTGGAGAAGGAAGAACTGATGCTGACAGCAGTACTCCTATTTTTCAGGCATGCATATCTCACATTTTTTGCAGAAAGCATGTATTTAAGCCCCCCAGTTGAGCCAGGGCCTAATATTGGCTCTTCAGAAATTGTACCTCCAGCCTGTTTGGTTAAACACTTATGCAAACAAATTTTAGATACATACAGTGAGTAAATTATCTAAAGATTATCACCTTCGCATTTATTTTTCTAGTTGAAGAAGCTAGAACATAGAACTCAGAAATATTTCAGTGAGAATTGTCAGATATTACCAAGTAAGTTATTCAACTATTTCTAGGACATTTTTCAAATAAAGTCCCTAAGTATTCTTTAGGATAAAATACTCTCACAGAAGGCAGCTTATTTTAATTTCTGAAAAAAACTATATATTCTCTATATTTTGAAGTACATTATTTGGTGATGTTATCTAAGTGATCCATTTCCTGAATATCATAAACATGTATGAATAGATTTGATTTTGTGTTGCTGGCCCTTTGAAGTTAAGAAATTCTTTCATTCAAATGAATGTCTCTTTGGTACCATCTCAGGTTTAGAGTATGTGCTACTTGTCTAAAGACAGAAACAGACAATGAACCCACTTTAATACAATTTGTCCACTCAAGTAATTCCATGTGAATTGCGCTTTCAGAAGAGAAAATGTGCCCAGAGTAAAATGCAGGCCCCTAGCAATCAAATACGAAACTCCACTCTCTTCAACAGATTTGAGATTTCATCTCTAGTATACTTGACTTTCAAGTACAAAAGATTTATTCTTCGTGAATCACTGGATATGATAAATGACACGTTTTCAAAATCTGCATCAAATTAATTGTGCTATATATCTTTCAAGATTTGCTTTATTTTATTTCTGTTCCATTTATTAAATGTTATATTTTTGAAAAACACCATAGAAATGAACAGATGAATGAATTATACACACCATGTCTCACAGAAGCTTTTGGTCCTTCTAATGTGGCAAACTGGACAATTTGAATTTTGGATTATGGTAGATTCCACCCACTGTAGACAATTTATTTCTGGGATATAAAACATGTTGGACAAGATGAAAATCAAATTCTAGAATGAGGTGATGGGGCAAAATGGGAGATGTTTCCTAAGGGCAGCACTCAGAGCTACATAATTTTCTGCCCTATTTGATAATTTATGGCTTTGATTGAGTTCTGTGTATTAGGTGAGTATGTAGCTGAGTTTTACTGCACATTTCTGTCCTTGTAAAAATACAGAGCTCTTGTGTGCCCACATAACAGTTATTTTCAAATGTTTTTGTTTCTTTCTGAATCTTAAAAGAATATTTTCTATGATCATCAAAAAGCAAAAGACAGTTTAAGCCTATGGGTATTTCTCCATTTGTCATCAATGCATCACAGTCAGAAAAGGTGCAATTAGCACAGACACTGGGAAAAATATTATTGGTTCTTCTGTTAAAATGCTGGTAACAAATTGCAGTTAATTCTTCATGATTGGAAGACAAAAATGTTTTAAAAGACCACTAGGTAATAAAGTATTCTAGGCTGAATTTTCAAATCAGATAATTTCTGTTAAAGTTCAAGATCATTCTGAGATTTCAGAGCCTTTTTTCCTCCCAGTAGGAGACTTTCCAGTGATCTGCAACAAGTGACAACATAGATCACGTGGAAATGCATCTTGCACTATCCTTCTTCCAGTGAGTGTTAAGTTTCTTGTGAGACCAAAGCTTTGGCTGAATCTTTGGTGTTTTTGAACACATCCTCACATTTAGGTCTGTGAACTAAATTTATAGATTATGTCCTCTTTAATTTCCATTTTTATTTCTCAAATAAAGCTGACTAATCTTTTTTTCCTTGCTCAACACCTGTTTGTCTTCTTTAGTGAGAATCTCTACACTGCTCATTGCAAGATGGAAGGCTGAGATGTAAGTGAAATTTTGGTGACTAATAACTGTTGACCTCCATGTTCAGAATAATTTCACACACAGTGGATTAAATAAATATATATATTAGCATGATAATGTTATTAGAAAATTCATCCTCTGTTACTTGTCTGAGCTCACTTGACCATAATCAATGACTGATTTAGGTCTTTGATACTGTAAGAAAAGCCCCAAAACCCAAAAAACCCCCAACTGGTGGCATTTATGGTTTTTTTCAAAACTTTAGACAACATAAAGAAAAGCAGTTTAAGGTTTCACCAAACTGTTGAGTTTTGAAAAAACATTTTTCCCCTTAATTCGAACCAGTATTTTCTCAAAGAAAATTAAATTAAAGAAACAACAAACATGTTTTTGTAATTAAACAGAGTATTCAGCTATGCAAACAATAAAGATCTGTGTTTGAAATTAATTCTTGTCCTGCTTCTGGGATTACCAGGGGAATAAAATTATAGCTAAACAAAACAGAAAAACCTGCTACAGCCTAGAACTTGCACTTTACCAGAAGCAAAAGGAAATTTAGACTCAATAGTTTAGAGTTCTATTCAGTCTCCAAAAAGCATGATTTTAGAGTTTGTTATAAATTTGACAAAATGAAAAAATCTCATCACTCCCGTCACCAGAAATCAAAGTTGTACCTCAAATTTTCATTCTTTATAGCTCACTAGTTTACTTTTCCTCCTCTGTATCTAAGGGACATTTTGAGGTGATTCTCAGGAATGTGAAAACAAGAACAGTGCAACATCAGGAGATACAAATTGTCTAAATTTTAGAGGAAAAGATTCCTCCTAGGGCAGAAAGCTTGCCTGGAGGTGGGCAAGGTCTCATAGAAAAATCTGAAAACTTTTGGGCCGACTGTATTCTTCTTTTATATTTATGTGAAAATTTAGATAAAACCAAAAAACCCACAAACAAAACCACAAGAGGCAACATCTGACCTGTGATACTGTATTAAAAACCCCAGAAACTATTTTTAGAAACAGGTCATATTTCTGTGAACAAAGACTGCTTATCAATTAACATACTGAAACACTCAAATTGGCTTCAGAAGTTTAAGCCTCATTGGATATCATGGTATTAAACATCGGTTTTGTGGTCTCAGTCTTCCGAGGGTGTCTGTCTGCTGTAACTACCCATCAGCCCTTTGCTCTGTTGAAATCTCACCATCTGTTTTGTGTTGAGCCACTTGAATAAACTATTGCTCCCCTTATTCTTTGTGTACAGAGCTGCCTTTTGGAACACAATATTTGGTCAAGTTCCTTGGCCCACAGATTTCTTCTTCTTATCCAGTTGTGCTGCCCCAAGTGCCCCAGTTGTGCTTGGGTTCTCAAGAGTCCAAAGTCAACATTGTAGAGGCACGGGCATGCTGAGTTTGTGGTTGAGGGCACATCCAAATATTGCTACATCCCAGATTTGGTTCAAATACTTAGCATAGCCCATTTATTCTAATGAAATAAATGACATTTCTCCAAAGGAAAGAAGAATGGGGAGAGAAAATGAGCAAGGATCAACTGCTGAAGTGTTCCCTGTGTCAAAAAACATGAGCATTCCTGTAACATTACACTGACTCTGTCACCAGGGACCCAGTGGCCCAGTTTCAAGTTTTTGCTCAGTGCTCCAAAAGTCCCAAGTCACAGAGCTATGCCCATGACTTAATACTGCCATCATTAAGCGGATTTTCTGGGGAAATTTTTCAAGTACTTCTTTTTTTTTTTAAATTTTTTTTTTTTTAAATAATGTTTTCTTCATGTTAAAAAGTCATATTGCCTCCCTAAGGGCCAGAGGCTAACACGTGGAATAGATATCAATGGATTGTTTTTATCCTACAAGCTAATGACCATGTCTGAATTCCTTCAGTCTCTTCCTTCTCTATTGGGGAGTTTTAAAAATATAATTTTCTTTGCTATGCCACCTATCAGCTAAATGGTTTGTTGAACATTTTAACACAGTTTATGTACACATTTTAAATGCTTAAAAATGTGTCATAATGTTGATTTATCTTGTTGCTTTATTAATTTTTTCTTCCAGCTTCCATTTCTTCAGGCTGGCGTTCAACGATATAAATTTTCAGCGGACGCATATGGTTATTTTATATCCTTTTAAGACAGGGGATTCTGCCGTATCACTCACTACATAATAAAATAAATGGAGGAAAGCTTCTCAGAGCTCGTACTGCCAATTTATCCTAGAATGTCTCGGCTTGTACTGGCGCGCGGCCTGACCACGGCGCAGCACCGTGTGCTCGCGGCCGCGCTCCGGCCAGCGGCTGCTCCATCGCCGACTTGCTGTGTGGGCCTGTGCAAATAAACCAGCCCTGCTTTTCCTTGCTCCTGAGGATGGCAGAGCTCATCCCCAGCGCTGGAAGGCCGAGACTCACGGAGATGGAATCCAGGAGTGGTGCTTTGATCTGGGTACAGGGCAGAGGGCTGGCAGCCCAGCCAGGCTGGCTCTGCCAGCTGGGTCCAACACAGGGTTCCCTCCTGCTGACTGGGTTCCCCGATTCCATCCAGCTCTCTTCCTCAGTGTTTCATAAGTTAAATGAACCCCAGTAAAGTAATGTTTTATAGTATCATGAATGTATAAAAACGTCTAAAACTGTAGTAGAAAAACACACTTTGTGAGCATTGTTAATAACTTAACTATTGTCAAGAGTTTCCACCTATTCTAGTATTTAACACTATTTTCAAATAGATAAATAGAATATCCAAACCTATCATACCTGTGTTACAACATTAACAATATTAGGATCCAAAACTTAATCCAACACATTTATTACTTTTGCAAAATGCAAACTTGCATTTTGCCCCATGCCGTAGATGACTTGGATGTGCACATAATATTAAATCAGTTTTCTTAGACTGCTAAGTGACAGCTAATGAGGAACAGAAATAAAACAGTAAATTTCAGCAAGAATCTAATTTTTGAAAAGTGTTGCAAGCCTAGAGTAAATTTGTGCCTGGATTTTCAATTTTTTTTTTTTTTTAGAGGTGACATAAATTTTGCCCACACATTTAAGTATTGTCTATTTAATACAGGAAAGTTTATTAATCTCTAATGTAAGAAAGTCTGTTTCTCCTTCTACTTTTACTTTTCCCTCTTTTGCTTTTTTCTTTTTTTTTTAAAAAATTAATTATTCTCTCTATTCCATTTTCTTTCTCTTTTTTTAAAAAGGAAGTGTTGTTTTCTGAACAAAGAAATCTATAAAACACATTCTTAATTCCCTTATTAAAGAAGATAAACTAATAATACTTTTGCTTTTTCCCACCCCAAGAAAGAATAATGTTGCAGGTCAGAATCTGCTACAATAGATTTTATATTTTAGAAGATTTAATCTGCAGGGATGAGTTAATGTTTCCAGGGAGTGGCATCTCAGTACCAGTTAATATGTCTCTCTCTTATTAATATGAGCTCAGATGGTTGAAAACAAAGTTTGAATACTGAGGCAGTTAATTAGTTTGGCTCCAAAAGGCACCAAATAATATCTCCTTCAAAACAATCTCTAAGTGGATGAGGTTCTTGGAAATACTATGACATACACTGTAATAGTTGGTTGTAAACATAGATCTGGATCTTTGCTCCTGACAATAATAGAAAATGCTAGGACACAACAAATTACCATTGTTGCTTCCTGGAAGGATCATTTCTCCTTCTTTTGATATTGATATTCACCCTTTATAGCTGTAGAATATGGGTCTGAAAACTTTTTTTCTGGAATACATTTAGACTGGTATAAAACCAAATAAGGACTAGAATCTGAATTTGAATTCAGAATTACAAAATCTAGCATAATGTTATAGTTCCAGAATTTAAACAGCCAACTGGCAGTAAACTTTCCCAATAACCAGGTAGAAGTAACACCCTTTCCCTAAAATGCAATAGTCTGTTTTTTGTATCTTGCTCTAATGTATTGTAGAAGGAGCCAGTACTTCAACAATGTCTTCATTTATGGAGTATTTGCTGAGAGGATCTTACTTGATAAAGAAAACCCATATTTCAACATGTTTGCAAAATTAACTTTTCACTGACACTTGATTTCAAGGTCTGAGTAAAGCGACTTCAGTAAAACCAGTGGGTAGGGAAGCAGAATAGAGAAGGAGCCATCAGAGAGACCTGAGACACAGCCAAGTTCTAGAGAAAATATGCACTATTATGGCTTATTGTAATTTAAGTTAATGCAAGAGAAACCCAAGAGAGAGGTATATTTGGAATCACACCCAGGGCACTCATTCTTTTTGGAGTGGGATGAGAACTTATGTACTAGTATCATCCTGTTCCTATTATTAACTCAAAAAGCTGTAGCATAAATACCAAAATTTCAGAAAAAATAGCTGCATCTATATATTCTGTGGAAGACTGTCAAATACTGGTAATGTCTGTTAAAATTATTAGGTATCATCACAGATTAATCTATTTTTTAATATGGGACTTGGAAAAATTCAAAGAAATCTTACACTGTGTGTACAAAGGACACACACAAAGTCCAAGTCTCTTTTCTTTGGCACATCTGCAATTTTAATATGTCTCATGCAGTTTTTGAAATGTTTTTATGAAAAAATATAAAATGTGTATTCTTATATGTCAAGGAACATATAAACTCATTTGCGAAGTCACATGGGCTTCGTTTTTCCCTCAGACACAGTTCCTTTGTGTTTAGAAGATTTGAACCCATCTGTTTTTACCAGTAGAAGGAGAACAAATGTAGCAGTCTTTCAACAACTGAAACCCATCACAAGAGACACAGATCAGCTTAGACTAGAACTAAACCAGTGGTAGAAAGATCACCACTACAACCCTCCAGTCCTTTAAGTGGTACTTATCTGACTGATAATGGCTGAAAGCCATCTATCATTGCTGAAACTACATGATGATAAAACCAGAGTCTGGAAAATATCATTATTTGATCTATTTGGTAAACTTTCAAATATTTCTTTCAGAAGATTTGCCAGGCAAACAGCGTAGCATAAAATTTAGTTTTATTTAATTTGTGTTTTATTGCTCTTAAATTTAGCTTGCAAAAAAACCCCACCATGATTAAAGAGCTGAGTGAAGGTACAAAGCTTCTGTTGTAGAAATCTGAGTGAGTCTGGGTCTGTGGATAATTTGTATCTGCATTTTAGCCCAGAAAATTGTGCTGCAGGGGTGTTTAGTGAGTTTAGACGTGTGTCTGAAATCAGCTGAATAGGTCGAATGCAATAACTTACTCAACCTTTTTCTTTGTTATGGCTACTGTTGGCTATGTCAAGGCCAAAATATTGGTACATCCAGACAGGGAGACCATCCATTCCATATTTCAAAGTAATATTACAAAATCCATTCTTTCATTGCCAGAATGAAAGAAAGGCTCAGTCAACAAACCAGTGCTTTATAAAGACACTAAATAATGAAACTTTTAATTGCTCTTTGTTTTCACTGTAGAATTCAATCAAAATAAATCCAATCTTTACGTGAAACCTATCCACAAATCTTCCTTCAAAAATAGTGTCTTCTTTTGGATTTTCTGAAGATCTCACTGCCTTGAAAACCTGAAATAAGAAAAAATCAATTTAGGTTAATTTTAAATCTTTTTTAGTAAAGGAAAAAAACCCAGGATTTTATTCACACAGATTTTTAGTTTTACATGTGTGACTCAGGAACATTTCCGGACAAATTTCATTAACTCTTCTTTATACAGCAAATTCTTGGTACCTATGAGTGCTGCTAAGTGTATTGCAGAGTTTTGATGGGCAGCATGCAGGATTGGAATGTGCTACATGGAAACATCTGAGCTGCTCTTGGGGCTGCAGAAGAGGAAGCTGCCCAGCTAAGGGGGAGGTATTGCAAAGAGGTTTTCTCTGGGCTTTAGGCAGGACAGGTCGAGGCTTTGAAGTCTTTTGAAGGAAATTAAAGTTCTGCCTCAAAAAATTGTAGTGGACACCAATCAGCTCCAACATTGAGATCACTGCTGGAAGACATTTTCTTTTGTGTTTGGTAAAAGGGAGGAAAAGAACCAAGGACTGATAGTGATTAATGCAAATATGACAGGATTTGTTTCTTAAGGGAAGATTCGATGAGTGACTGAATCTAAGGTCTCTTTGCCAAATGTGTCTTCACTTCCCAAAGTCCTGTCTGAAAAGAAAGACATCTGAAACTGAGCTCAAGCAATACCAATTTGCATTTATGCAGCATGTTCAAAATCAAAAGCTCCCAATATTTTTTAATAATTTTCATGGCAAAGATTTCAAAGACTTTTAAAATGCAAAAGGTTGTAAATGCATTTGCAAAATTCCTGCAGTCATTCTAAAGGAACTGCAGTTAGGATATGCCCAGGCTTCAATTGTTCAAAGACTGTGATCGTTCTAGTTATTTTTATTTATTTTTTTAACTGAATAAACAACCTGTGTGTATGGACAAATATTTAGGAGAATAAACCTAGAACACATGTAATATAGAGTAGAAAAATTATTTTAAATAGGTGAAAACTGAGTAATTAATATGAATTTCTGTATTTTATTTGCTCAAGAAATTATTTCTTAAGTACCAGAAAACAGCACAACAACTGTCCCAGTATTTGCTGTAAATAAAGCAAAAAAGTATTTTAATTGCTCAGAATGAAATTATAATAGTAGCTTCAGCATAACTGCTAAGAAATAAACAGAGACATTTTTGTGTCACAAATGTAAAATAATAAAAAAATGTAGTATGGCAGTTTTAAAAGTAAAAAGCTGTACGTACATGTTATCCTCTCATGATGACAGTTTAAAACAGTTTGGTTTTCTGAAGTTCTCTCACAGAATAACAATAATGATAATAATAGTAATAATACATCTTCATATGATAAAATCTCTCTATAGTCAACAATATAATCTTTTTCAACTGTAAAGACAATGATTAATTGAAAAAGGCATGTTTTTCTTTGTGATCACCAATACCTTAACCTGTATATATATAAAAAAATATTCAGTGATTGTTATTCCACAGTTGAAAGAGGAAGAATCCATTGTCTGGACAACATTTTTGAATATGGGAAAGAAAGAGCAACAGGAATATGATAAGACAAGAGTGATGCAGTCAGCATTAGAACTTTGACAATGCACCAGCTTTTGCATAAATGTACAATAATTGTCTTGGATATGCTAAAGTGTAACACAGTGTAATAATTGGAGGTTAAGTCAATGACAAATTGTTTGCTGAGAAATATAAATGTAAAGTGCAGAAGCAGCATGTTAAACTAAAAGGGTTTTACTCAGTAACATATCCAGCTTCAGAAGTATCTCACTTTGTGTTTTGATTCTCACCACTGTCAGTGAGGAAAAAAAATACATTCCAGAAATCACAAGTACCACTGACACACTGAAACATCAAAAAAGGTTGAATACCATTTCTTTGTGTAAAGGACTATGCATAGAAAGATAATGTAGTACATTTGGATGCTTCTAGATTATACCAGAAATTTTTAAACATTCTACTTACAGTTGTAGTGCTTTCAGTTATTAAAACCTTCTGGAGTTCTTAATCTCTCATCTTACCTCAACGCTATAATCAAGAGAATGTTCTCCTTCTGTAGATAGACATGCAAGCAGAAGCTATTTGATACTGATTCTGATGTGCCTGAGCTACAGGTTAGAATTAATTAAAACTATGTGCAACAAAGGGTTTAATGAATTAATTTAAAACAATTATGTATGGAAATTATACAGACAAATAAGCATAATTTTAAAAGTAAATTCAAGTGTCAAATAATTTAATTGCATGCTTGAGGATTTAATTGCATGCTTCAGGGTGTTTTAAACAAATTAGAGAAAAAATGTTATGTGCTAACAAAAGTGGCGCATCCTCTAAAGCACTGCCTTTCATTTTTCACATTGTTCCATACTCCCATTCTAGGAAGACTGCCATGCTGTTTCAGAGACACTCTATAATGAGAAGGGATTTGTACACATACAGATCCTTTCCAAGACTGGGCATTTATTTCAGAATTTTAGCAAAAGAGTAAAGACTTGAAACAAGCACTGTTAGTGAATCAACAGCACTGAGAATACACAGAAGTAATTAAGCATCTGCAGGTCCATTTAGAGATTGATAAATAGCTCAGAAAGCAAAGATATTTAAGCAGAACAATGGGTAACAGAACCCTATGGGCATTAGAAATATCAGATCAGCTCATAGGGCAGCCAGGCAGAGCACCATGAGCTTGTATAAATATCACCAATGTGTCTTCCAGTAAAGAAACAACTTCTGAACTGTCAAGCAACATGAAAATGGACCAAAGGGATTTGCAGAATGCAAAAGCAATAGAGGTAGCTCCAAAGGAGTAGTAGCTATGAATCACCTTTGATTGATTACCATTTCCTGTAAGAAGGAATTTTTGATTCTGTTAATTTCGTTAACTAAAATATTTGAAAATATGCTTTGGGAAACCATGAGGATACAATAACTAGTTCTGGGGAACAGTACACTGACTCATCTCTCACTGAAGTCAGTGGAAAAACTCTGATTTACTTCAACAAGTTTGACCAGCTTCATGTCTGAAACAAACAAAATCTTTGACAGGCTTTCATGGATCATGAGATAAAAATATCCCCAGACTGGGGCTTTGAACTTCTCTGTATGTGAGATTTTTTGATGTTAAAATACCGGGGATAGACCCTTATATTTAACCTTGAACAACTCACACTAGTTGCTGTAAATGTCCCTCTTCCCTCCACTGCATGATGGCCAACATTTGGTGACACTGAAAATTATTTGTGGAGAGGAGCGGCATGCCCCGACAGTCTCCCACGCTCACCAAGAACACAAAGCTCTGCAGAAACCTCCTTTTGTGTTCTCAGAATTAAAAAAACATTTATCAAAATTATCTCCTCTAATAATAAAAGGACCCATCATCTGGCTAAAAATAAACACTGGAAACAAAACATAAAAACTGAAAACTTTAATTAGAAACACAGAAAATTGAACATGTCTGATTCAAACCTTTGGCTTGAGTTTCTGCCTTGAAAATAGCACAGCAGATCTTGGCTGAATGCTGGATTGGTCCTGGACAGGCATCAGGAGCACCCAGGCTTCCCAACACTGCTCAGCCCCCAGCCCAGGGCCCCCAGCCCAGGACAGCCTGGGACAGCCTTTGTCCCAGGTTCCCCTCACCCATGCACAGGAGGGAAAAGGTGTTGCTTTGATTGATCCACCCAGACACCACACCGAGCTTCCTCTCTCCTCCATCAGCTTAAAGGCCAGCCTAGGAAATTTGCCTAGTCTTGAGTTAGCTCTTTTAGGTGTGTTGTGCTTTCGAAGGGAGTAGAGTGTTTCTCATCCTTTCTTCAGCCAGTTTTTCAAGCTGTCAATGAGAGAAAGTGAGGCAAAAAGTGGCTGTAGTTAGTAGGAAGATACTGTCCTTTTAATCAGAATTGCAGGAATTTTGACTCCCTTGGTAGTTATTGCAGGGCACTTGCTAAAATATTCCTGTTGTGATTGAATTCAGAATCTCCTGTTCTAGGAGACAAATCTGTTCCTCTGACTTTAACTTATCAGACCAGATGATACTTCTCTCCAAGATACCTGATATTTCTATGCATTTCATTGCAATAGTATATATGAAATCATAATGGAACCCTGCTTCAAATATGGGAATTTTTCTGAGGCTGGGGCTGCTTCTCCATGTAGTGCCAAACACAATGAGATGCTGATTACCGAACAGTTGAGGGGCTTATCGTAATACAAACAAACAACAATTGAATAACTATCCTTAGCAATTTTTTTCCTTTATGATGGGCATCTAGTTACATTGCAATAGACAGAAATATAGGAAGTAATATATGGTAATTTAAAATGCTAGAATTCTGTGTTACGTTTTTTTCCCCCTAAGTTCTTTAGATGTCTCAGGAATTAATTTTCTTTTTTTTCATGATGGCCTTGATCTGCCAAGCATGTTAGAGGCAGTATTTTCATGATTAACTGTTGTTAGGGTTGGAATCTAAATGACTTCTTCTTTCAAGTATCTTGCATCCCTTATACATACATAGGAGCACAGTACACAGAATTGATAAGAATGCACCTTTTATTCAACTTTTCCAAACACTAATCTTTTCATGGCACTGAACTGGTAGAGAGGAACACATCTTTTAAAGTACTTATGAACAATTGTCTTACAGATTTTTATGCAGCCACATAATGGCTGACATCTGCTGACACTCAAACTATTATGTTATGAATGTAAATTAATTTATGAATTCTTTTGTCCTTTCTGATTAACTCTTGTATCTGTCAGATATAGTTTGTACTGAAACATGGGGGTCTAGAGGAGAAAGGTTTTAAAATAAACACAGAACCCAACTATTTGCTGGTCACCTAGTGCGGCATTGCTGAATCATATGGCTTCTGTGAGGCAGCTTGTGAATAAAAATTTTTTGAGATACTGGCAGATAGATGGTTCTATCAGTGACTGTGCTAGCCTGGCTTAGCCAAGACTGGGTGTCATCCATGATCCCTAAACACACAGATCTGCTTCTACTTCCCCTAAAGTGAGCTCATGCCCTATAGGCAGGCACACTTCATGCATGTGTAAGTACAAAGGACAAATCTCTGCTCCTTCTCTCTGAAAACGATGAGAAAAATTCTGATTAATCTAAAAGGCAGTAAAGATAGTTCTGTGGTTTCAAAGAAAAATAAAATAGGAAATTTTTTCCAAAACTCAGATAAGAAATACATGAAGATCCATAACTGAATGCATTAAGAGGACTTCGAGGACCAGAAATTCAGAAAGGAATAGAAAATGGGTTGAATGTAAAAAAAGCTATAAATCTGTAGGTATAAAGGTAGCAATAACTAAAGTGAAAAAAGAATTTTAAAAAGGATAACCTGGATAGTATAATGAAAACCTAAATAAGAAGATTAAAAGAAGGTGATAAAAACCATTTTGATTAAAGCATAAAAAGATAGACCAAAATAAAGATCAGGCTAAGGACGATATACATGATATGCATGTTCAAATCAGCAGAGACCTGTAAATTTCATCTCAAGCTATTCAAAGCTCTAGCTAAAACAACACAAAACATCAGGATTATTCTGAGAATTTATGGGGCATAGAAACTGGAGAAGACATTGTCCATCTTACTGGCTGTGTAGCTTAAATTTGCCTCCTAGAAATTATTGGTACACAATCAATGCATATGACAGGACTGATATTTTTAGAGTTAGTCCAAAGCCCCATTGAGTTCTCTATCTTTTCCCCTGCAGTGGCCAATAATGGGTACTCAGTCAGAGAATAAAAATGGAGAATACTTAAAATAACATTTTTCCAGCATACTATTCCAATCTCCAGTGACTCAAGTACTCCTTTGTGTTTAGTAGCCTACAGTGGGTTTATAACTCCTTATTGTGTCTGGTTTCCTCTTGGACACCTTTAACCTTTTATCATGAACACAATCATGCAGCAAGGAGTTCTGCATCTGATGCACAGGTTCTGTAAGTAGCCATATAAGGAGAAAAAAACCAAACCAAAATGCCTTGCAGGACTGATAGGAAAAGAATGTCAGATAGTCAGTTCTATTTGCATGACAGAACTTTTCCAATGATTAAAGAAAAGTGGATGAGGTGATATACTGTCATTTTAGGAAGTGATGGATTCTACCCCTGTGACTTTTCCATAAGCAAAGTAAGAAAATAAGTTATATGTACGCAGAGCTGAAGAAAGGAACTATATGTTGCTTGCTAACAAAACAGGGAGGTGGTTCTGATAGAAGCCTGACAGGTCTTGATGGCATTTTTATTAAGGTGAATGATGCTACACATTTTGGAGGGTTGAATAATACTCTTGCAAAAGTTGCTTGTGACATGAAGGGAGAAGGAACAACAAGTGTCGGGGGGGTATTGGTATCAGAATAAAAAAAAAAGAAGAAAAATCTTTCCAGGAAACTCCTGTGGAAATCAAGGCCTGTGTGAGCACTTCAGGACAGAATTGCCAAGATATTGCAAATAGTCTTAATTCTCAAATCAGTTTCTGATGCAGCAGCTTGCTTACCTCAGAAAAGTACGTGTTATTGCAGGTTGAGTGGTTTTAATTCTGAAGTGCAACTACACTGTTGTAAATGGAATAAGGCCAAACTCCACCACCAGTTAAAGATCTAGTGCTTGTGTTTGTTTTGTTTTACAAAGAAAAAATATAGATCATAAGGGAAAGTTTAATAAAAGACACTCTCTGATAAGGTTGCTGGGTGAAAGATTTGAAAGAGTGTCTTGGGATAGAGAAGTTCTGAAACATGGTGGATTCAAAGCAATGATCAGTTTGTGATGTTAAAATGTTAATTATACAAGTTAAATGTTAAAATTTTAATTATATATGAAACACATTAATGCATTTTTATAATAAAACCAGAGCTAGCTGAATGCAAAGTGATTCCAGAATGGAATCCAGTGGGCTGAAAGTTCAGGGTGCTTTTTGGCCAGTGAGCAGCCACATGAAACCTCACTCTCTTGACATTCAAACTGGATCCTGCAGGCCAGACCTACAAAGGAATTTAAATTCCCCATTCTTTTAGAGAATCCCAAAGTAAGATGCTTAAGTATGGGTTGGGAGCCTGAAATCTTTGTATATCTTGGCTTGTATAGGCACCATTTTCTATAGACTTGTGCACAAATCACAACCACGAAGGAACACCTGGGGAGGGAGAAGGAGGAACTGATCTCACAGCTTCATATGTTTTTTATTACTAGGTAACTCTTTCCATGCAGTGTATATGTACAGAATGGTTGCCGCACTTGGAGTCTGGCTCCCAGGGAGGGCAGCTTACATCACAGAGCTGGGAATAAACAGCCAAAAGTTCAGCACTATTTAGTAAAACCCAGACCAAGCTACTTGATCTTTAGACATAGAAAATACATCTTTTGCAGTGCTGTGGAGTACTTTATTAGCTGTCAGTAGATATGGCATGACTTGCGTTCCAATTTCCCATGGCTGCAGTGTGTCGCCAGAAGTATCTCTGTTAATTTTGAATATGTTCTGTGTTGGTGGATGGGGTGCAGGACAAGGTTGAAATGTCAAGAAATTAATCTGAAGTGTTCTGGATTTCTTCCACATTGTGGGATCCAGCCCATACTGCAGGTGGTGGTCCTATAAAACTGTTGTTTTTCACAAATCATTCTGCCTGTTCATTAATTTAATGATCCAGAGGGACACCTCCCTGCAGTCTTAAAAAAGAAAAGGGCTATTCAGACCTACATGTCTGCTCTCCACAGTCTGCAAAGAGTTACCTCCCTTGTCAGCGTATATGTGAAGACAGATAATTCACAGGGCATTATGGAGCAGCCACCTGAAAATGGAGACCAGATTTGTAAGAAGCATAAAGAATCAAAGCCATTTCTCACGTAAAAGTTAAGATATTTCACTTCAAATTTCTGAAAGTGCATAACTATCTCATTTTTAAATCTTCATAGAACAGTTAGAAAAAACCCCAAGCCAGTAATAATTGCAATCAACAGAGTTCATCTTTTGGGCAGACTTTGTCCTGTTTATGAAACAGACACTGTTGCACAGGTCAGCATTTTCAAACAAGATTCCAAACTGAAGGCTCCAGGCAGGACTTGCTGAAACACAATTAGTGACCTGTTTTATATTTTTTTAATGTGAAAGATTTAGGGGTTCCAACATTTATGTAGTCTGAAATCAGAGCAAAAACTACATAATCCCTTTTTTTTAAATTTTTTTTCCTTAGGAAACGATTTAGAGAAAAGGTGCTATCTAAGAAGATGCACCTGACAAATGGTTGGATCTTGCACCTAGAAGCTCTTGATAAGCACCTTCCCTGCTCATTGAATTACCAAACAAATCTTTCTGCAGTCTCTCCTCTGCAGCCATTAGTGTTCATGTAAACAATCCAGTGTTGATTAAGAAGACAGAAAAGGAGAGACGTTTAATCTAGATACTTCTGAGAAGTGTGAGAACCGGTTTGTTCAAACTGTTCAGGTCACTAGGTCCTGCATACTACAGGGCAAATGTTCTTTCTCCCTCTTCAGTCGCACCCTGGCTTGTTGCGGTGGGTTTTTCTAGTTTTATGTTAAATTGTTTGTTCCATGTACCCCCCTCTGCTTGTTGTTGGTTTCCCCCATTTGCCCTGGTTTGATTGATGTAAAACCCCTCCCCTGTTTGCTGTCTCCCTCCTCGTTCTCCTGTGTCAATTCCCTGTAGCCTCACCTCTCCTGCTAGAATGTTCTCAGGTACTCGGTTGTCAGTTGGTTATAGTTATTGTATCCCCTCCCTTTGATTCTGCAGTTGGTCCCTTGAAATAGCTATCTTGCTGATATACCTCCCCTAGGACTCCCTAATTGGTTCTGTACTGGTCTCCACCCCTGTTCTCCTCCCCCATAAAACCCTTGTGCTCTGTGCTCCCGGGGCCACTTGATGCTGGTCTCCTGTGAGCTGACTTAGTGTCTCATGGGGACTGGTGTCTGGTGGTCTGGACTACAGCTGTGTCCATCAGCCATTAACCTGGTCTGGTATAACAGTCTGTAGTCCCTCCTCGTTTTCTTTCATCTTCCTTGGCACTTTGTCATCGCCATCCGCTGCCTTAGGTACAGAGTGGCATCCTTTAGAGAAGTCACCCACGGATTTTCCCTATTGCTGCCACGCCTGCTGTGCTGGGTAAGCAGGCAGTGCCGCACTGGCTCTGAGATGATTTCAGATTCGATGCAGTGTATTTCTGTGGGCCATGCAGAATTTGCTGCCTTAGCAGATTGAATGCTTCTCCAAAGGAGTTTTTAGAAGGGACATTTCAGATTACTTTCTCCAGTGGTGCTGAGTGTGTGCGTGCTAACAGTCCCCACTGCCTGTTCTCACTGGCAAGGACTTAGAATAACTTTTGACCCCAAACATGCTGGAAGTCATGAGTTAAATGATCATTTTTGATTCCTACAATTTCCCTACAAACAAGGGCTGACCTATAGCTTATAAATTCAGATAATTCAACAGCGAGCAGATACTTGGAAAGAAGAAATGATAGACGATATGGGATATAGAAGAGCTTTTGTACAGCAAACCAGAAAAAATTGTGTTTGCTCCTGAGTGCCTTTGTGTTGTAAGGTCACCTCTTTGGTGGAGAGAAACAATACTGGCACTTAGACAAGATTAGGAGCAAGAGGACATGGCTGCAATCTAAGTTTGGAAGGGGTAGACAATACTTTGAGGAAGGAGAGGAATTAGGGACTTACGAGAAAGAGCACTGTAAGCAAGCTAAGGAAATGAAGGGCAATTTAAAAAAAAAATTGGCTGACTATGAGCATGAGCTGGCTATTTAAGAAACTTGGGTTCACTTTTGCTTGTGCCAGGTACAAACTGTCTCATCTGCTGCAGGGAATAAGTCTAAGGTGTCACAAGATGAGAACCTAGTGTAGTTTGGAGAAGTTGGAAAACTTATGTAAGACATAATTTCATTCATTTAGGACAGTCTAAAATCAGGTAGTTTTTCAGCCCCTGGCTGCAAGGTAGTTTAGTCCTTGGGGAGAGACAAAAAATGCCCCGACTACCCTGAAAAAAGACTGCATCCTTCTTTCCCTTCTCTTCTTGCCACTATTCCATCCATTGCCTTTCCTCTACAACTGCAAGTCTTTGTGCAGCTAGTCAGTGAAGGTGATTGGGAAATTAATCAGTTTAAAAATAAACCTTCTGCTGGGTTAGTTTTAACCGGGATTGGTTTCCTGATCTGGTTCATAATGCAGCCAGCATGGCTAATGGTGTCTGTATCTCGCTTTACGGTCGCAGTCTCTGCCTTCTGTGATTTGCATTAGCCTTGCAGCTGCTGCACGTGTGCTCTTTAGGACTCTCAGACCTCACTAAGGAACACTGTGCTATGGAAAGAGAGGGCTGGGTCTTCCATGTGGGGAAATAACACTGTACTCAACTGGAAATATTTTACTGGAAATGTGTCTATTGCCATCATTCAGGCTAAGCTTACACAAAATAACTCAGTGACTGAAATATGCATGTCATAAAACTACCTGTGCTAATTTCACACTTTTCTGCGATTTCATGACTGTTATAAATGTTCTTATTCTCACATAGCACTGCCAATTAACGAGCTTTGTAATTCTATTCAAAACTATCATGAAGCATTCTCCCTGTCCTGAAGAGTGGCCCTTTCTAATGGGCCTTTCTAATTCTCAGAAGAGAAGTTTGAAAATAGTGAATACGAGAACCACAGTTTTTACTGCATTTAAAAAACCATTTTATACTCATCATCACCAACTTTACTTTTTCAGTTCTGCTATCAGTCTAGCTGCACAGCTGTGCTGTCTCAAATTTAATTGTACCCTAATCCTGCAGTTCTGCCCATCTCCTCACCACCTCTAAGTCTCTGCTTAAACTCTCATTTTCTCTTGACAGAAGGTCTCAGTGAGTTCTGCCTTTGATTGATCTTTTTATTTCTTTCTCTCTTTCTTTCTTTCTTTCTTTCTTTCTCTCTTTCTTTCTCTCTCTTTCTCTTTCTCTCTCTTTCTCTCTCTTTCTCTTTCTCACTCTCTTTCTCACTCTCTTTCTGTTTTGTTTTAAACATGTGACACTATATTTCCTCTTACTATTAGTTTGGGACCCTTTTCCTGTTCTGCAGATTTATCCTTCATGGTCATGGAGCCAGGCATGCTTCATGTGTTCTTTTCTGTTTGCATCCCATTACCCTCTTTCTTCCTAGTTCTTCATCTCCCATGTGCCCATTCTCTTCTCTTTTACTGCCCTTTCCTTGACCTCTTGATCTCCTCTCATTTGTTGTTTTCACTGTTCTTAGTCTGTTCTACTTGCTATACCATGTGATAAATGTCTCACATCATAAATAAGACACTTTTGACTCCTTCCATCTCTAGCTACTGGCCCATCTGCAATTGTTCTTTCATCTCTAAGCTTTCTGAATATGCTGTTTACACTTTTTCTTCCTAGAACTTTTTCAATCTGGCTTCCCTCCTCTGCCCTTAAATGAAACCATTCTTTCCACAACATCTAATGGCATCTACTTTGCCAGATCTCAGACTCACTGCTATAACCGTAACTTCTCTTGGCCTCTCTGCTGCTGCTGTCCTTGAAATCCCTCTGGGATTCATCAGGTCTGGCTTTCCTTGGCTGCTTCTCTAATCATTTCTTTAATACATCCTCTGGAGGATCCTCCAGTTCTTGGTAAAGAAATTGAGGATTTTTAGCCTTTTGTAATTTTACCCACAACCAAAAACTCCCTTGTCATCTCTTTGTTGAAGGTTCACAGATCTACCAATATATTTCTCCCCTGTGAAATATATTCTGTCCTAAATAAACTTTTAGTCTGACACCTTTGTAAATGATTTACTATTTAAAGTTAATTTGGCTGAATGACATTTTTCTCCCACAGGCCTTTTCCCTATGTTCTTCTCACTAACTGTGGACTTTAGTGTAGTTGACATCCGTACTCTGATTATCATCTAGATCCTCACAGCCAAGCAATGTATAAAATTAACAACAATATTATCTCCAAGACATAATGCTTCCCAGCCATGCAGGTTGCTGTAACTCTTATCACAGAAGCAGAGGATCACAGAGTAGTTTGGGTTGAAAGGCACTTTAATGGTCATTTAGTTCCATCCCAGTGCTATGACCAGGGACCCCTGCAGCTAGATCAGATTGCTCAGAGCCCGATCTAACCTGGCTTTGAATGTTTCCAGGGATGGGGCACCTACCACCTTTTTGGGAAGTCTGTCTCAGGGCTTCACTACCCTCACAGTTAAGATTTTCTTTCTAATGTCTAATCTATGCTCTTTCAGGTTGAAGATGTCTTTTATAGGGGTCACCGTGACCCCTATAAAAAAGTTTGCCTTTTCTTTCTACTCTTCTTTTTTCCTAACAAACTATGTAGTATATTTTTCTCAGCCCCTATTGGTCCCCTAAAGTTCATTCAGGAAGCAGGAGAAAAACAATATCCCTACTTCAAAGTTTAGGGGTGTTTCATGTATCTCTCATGTATATCTCTACCTTCATAGCCTTCGGTTATATTCTTCTTTATTCCATCAATACCAGCACTACCTTCTGTCAGAGTCAAAGTTCTTTACGCCTACTGCCATTTGCCATATATTATAAACTCCTGCTCCCCTGTTAACTTCTCAGACAAGTGGTTTTGATGGCCAAATTTCCTGTAAAATATCTGTAAAGCTGTCTCATTGCTTTGCCTCAAATCCCTCTCTAAATCCCTTTCCTTTGGGAAGCACAGTTAGGCAGCTTAAAGTGATGATACTAAAGTCTCAGGTTTTCTTCGTTTTCCTTTCTTTTATTCCATTGGTTACCCTAGATAATCAGTGTAAGTTTTTTCAGATCCTTTCATCTTTTTTATTCCATCTGTATTCACTACATTCTAACTATAACATCTATAAGAAGCAGAAAATATAACAGTCACAATTGCACAGTAGTTAATTTTGAAGATTCTATGACTGCATGAAGCTTTTTGCATATGTGTATGTATATGTATATATATGTGACTGGCAACATGAGATGGGAAAGGCAAATATTCCAAATCTCGCTGTGTAAAACTTTAGAAGTGGGAAATTTAAATGAATAATAGAATGGACATTGTCATATACCTGCTGTCAATGTCTAGATTTTATTTTTTATCTCAAAATGGAATACTTGATGCATTTGTGTATATATATATATATAGCATACTGGATATTCTACTTGGCTGGTAGTATGTGTTGAACTTTTGATGTACTTTATGAAAGGTGGAAAAGATATGTAAAGTACTTAAAGGGGTGTTGACTGATGAGTGAGTAGTTCTTAGTAAAAGGAGATAGAGTTTTATTCTGCCAGGCGAACTTATCCTTTGTGTGGGGCAGGCATTCTGAACCTTTTTTTTTCACTTGGTGTGTGGTCATCCTGAAATGCTTTAGAAATGTCTAGTTTTCTTCTTGTGAAGCAGATTTGTTTTTCTTTCCTTCTTTATTTCTTTTTTTTCCGTTTTGGTAGATAGTTTTCCTGGTAGGGAGCTGTTGTCTTGTGGATTTTAAGATTTTAGAAGTAATATGTGTTTGAGCAGGAAAGAGG
Organism: Picathartes gymnocephalus; assembly: GCA_013390045.1. Taxonomy (NCBI): domain Eukaryota; kingdom Metazoa; phylum Chordata; class Aves; order Passeriformes; family Picathartidae; genus Picathartes; species Picathartes gymnocephalus. The sequence goes on from WEKY01050577.1 coordinate 35,970, forward strand.
CAGATCCTCAGATGTTAGCAACTGGCAAAGCTATTTTGAATATGAGACTTATTTGAAGACATTTGCCATTATATGTATGTATTTCATATAAATTAAATGCCAAGAATAATTTATTACTTAAATTATTAAATAATATTTGAATAATATTTTTTTTTTCAAAAACAGGATTTAAAAAAAATAAATAATT
>WEKY01050581.1:3160-28032 GCA_013390045.1 Picathartes gymnocephalus
TTTTCCCCAGAGAATAGCTGTATGAAACTAAGAGACTAAATGGAATAGACCAGATTTTGTCTTTAATGTCTTCTAATTTGGGGGAGCTCTTACTCTATTCTTACATAAAGATTATATGCAATAATTTCATGTCTAAGTCAGAGCCAGTTGTTCGAAACTCTGTCTATAATCAGTCAAGAGAAAGAGGCATGACTAGGGGCAACACAGCTATTGTAGGTCTCCTTCTTACAATGGAATGAATAGTATCCAGATGTCACCAGTTTTCCTGTATTAATCTCAAGAAACTGATAATGATCATCTCAGATCCAGACTCAGAAGGTTAGATTGAGGCAGATGAATCACATCCTTAGTCACTCATTGGAAGGAGCTGAGAACTTTTAATTCTAATACTTTTTTCTTTTTTTTTTTTTAATATTTAACAGTTTATTTTAAACTGCATTCCTTTAGAAGATTGTTCTGTATTTGTCCTTCTTAGGCAATGGATCCGAAGTTGTCCAGTAGGAGAAATGAGTTTGTTTCATTCCAAAATGTTCCTTTTAACACCCCAAATTATCTCATAGTCGTACACAGAGTGAAGTGTTGAATTTGTCTCCACAGCTGAGCATGCCTTTCCTTATATCTCTCATTTTTAATACAGCTACATCTCTGTGAGAACCAGTGTCGTCACTAGGCTCACTTCCCTTATATTTATATCAACTTGTTGAGATCCCAGCTTCACATAGATAGGGACTTTTTTGGCTATGAAGGATTTGTGCTTATCAAGTTGATGTTCTGTAGTGGATGAAATTCCTGACCTCGAGTTGCACAAAACAAGCACAAACATCTTCAAAATGTTCCATTGTGTGTGACAGCTGCAGTACCATCTTCATTTTTAGTCCATTCTTGCAGCATTCAGATGCCTCTTAATAGGTAATGCTACATGATTGCAGGCAGGTACTCCAATTCTAGCAGGAGTGGTATGGTCTGCAAATAAGAACAAAAATAGAAAATACTCTTGATGATTTATGATCTTTTCACACACAGTAAATCAAGAAACGCCAGTTGAAAATTGTCTTGAGAAACACGAGAAACGGGAGAGGAAAACCCACTCTCTGCTGTTATAGCAGTGAATTACATATTTTCCTAAGAATTCACTAAACACTTCATAGATATGAATTACTCTGTCTTTGAGGCACGTCTGCATGGTTAGTGAGTTTGGCTGAAGGCCAGTGAGCTGATGCAGAGGAGGTTGGGTGACCTGCTGAAAGGGTGTTTATAGGAGTGCTGAGGAGGCCCAAATGGAAATCTCTAGTGTCCTACTGGTGCTGATGAAATTTACTGCTTTTCATGAAATACACTTGTAGGCTTCTGTCTCTTTGTGCAGTGAGAGAAGAACTCCAAAATCAGTAAGGTATATATTTTTTAGCACAATACCAATGAGGTGAGCTAAGCCACAGGATTAGTAAGATGCAGACCTAGTGGAAGGTGTCCCTGCTGTGTCGGGGGCTTGGAACTAGATGAACTTTAGGATCCCCTAAAACCCAAAGAGTTCTATGATGATTCTGTGATTTACAATGGGTCTAACCCCTCTGAATGCCCTTTTTCCCTTGCATAAAGACAAGATTGTCTTGCCAAGCTGGATTTCAAAGCACCCACAAATCAAAACTGGGAGAAATTCCCCACTCACTTCTTGTGTTATCATATGTTTGCTTATCTGTGTAATGGAAACACATTGTGCCTACTTAGATCCAGTGCTGCAGAAATTCAGAGCAGAAAGAAGCAATACTTTTCATAGGAAGAGAGGTTAACCACTGGAGCAACTTACATAGGATTTTTGTAGATTCACTAATGTTAAAAATATTTAAAGCAAAATATTCTAAGAGATATTTTCTAGTTCAAAGAGAATGAATTCAAGGAATTCATAGGTCTTCTATTATGAGGGAGGTCAGATGAGATGTTCACAATGGTCCCTTCTGGCTTCATAATCTGTGAAGCTACGAAGCTATATGAACCTCTTTCAAGAAATAAAGATGATGGTAACTGTCTATAAATACTTGATAACATGAAATGGCTGGAGGAACTATTTAAGGTGGTTAATGGTGGTATTATAGGGAATAATGTCTTCAAACTGAAAAGACCAAGGTAGAACATTTAAGAAAGACAATATTTTCTAGAAGTGAGGTCAATTGCACTGTGGAGTAATTTGCAAAATTGATTTCTATAAAAAGAGATGTGCAAGGAGTGAATAAAGCATGTGACTAGTCTGTGAAACAAGTTTTCTTTAACGATGGATACTGCAAAACTAAGTTGTTCAGAATCTTCATCACTGTGTTATTTAGTGATTTTAGAAAACAGGTGTGCTTTTTTTCTTGCATTTTCCTTTTCCTTTTTTTTTTTTTTTAATTGGTTAAGATATGGTTTACTCATATTTTCTCATCTGAGTACGAAGCTTCAGACAGTAAATTTTCCACCTGACATAAGATGGATCTTAAGAGGGAAATAGCTCTAGTTCAGGAAAGCAAATAAGTTTCCCCTTCTGACTGTTGGTTTGTTCCTCAAAAAGGAAAATATTTCTCTTGGAGAACAATACTTATCAACAGTCAAGCATACATCCTTCCACCTCAGTGCAAACTAACTCCAAGTGACAAAGTTGTGAATATAGAAAGGGCTGACATTTTTTTGCTACTGTGGTCATGTTTCCTGCAGTTCCCCTCAGCTTTTTTTGCAAACTGAGGTGGTTTGTCAGAGCTTTGCACACATTCTCTGTCTAAAGGGGCCTCATTACTGGTCTGTGCAGAGACAAGCGAGGTGGAGAAGGATGACAAGGTTTGCATTAATTGCACAGCTATCTGTTGTTCCAGGGGACATTCAAGCATATAATAGCTTAAGTAGAGTTTCAGTGAGTTGGAAGTTCTTGCTTTTTGGAATATTTTGGCAAGTTGATTTCTTATTATAGCACAGTTGGTATTTCTTTTTAAAGTCTTGACAGAAAGCTGTAGGTGGCCACATAGCTTTTGTCCTGATAGCAATACATTTGCAAGAATCCATTAGTCAGGGAAAAAGGTTGACTGGTAAAACTGGATTTTATTATATTGAAGTCCTTGACAGAGGTAATCTCAGCATGGTTAAAATGTGAATTTACCAGCAAATGCTCATGAAGCATGGGGATAGCTAGTGCTTGCTTTGGCCTATTTGTGAGGGTTGCTGGTAACTGGAAAATTCCTCTCACTAATCATACTTAGATTCTTCTAAGTCTGGAGTATCTCATGATCTTGACCAACAAAATTTACCATGACCTCAAACTGACTTTCAGTAAATTTGGTGGCATTAGGCTGAGATCTGCACCATCTTTATTCTTTCTGACTGTCTGTAAAGGAAACTTTTCCCAAGTTACTCAAACATTAGTAGTTGTGTGTGTCTATGATTCTATTTCAAAAATATCTTTGATTTTAAATCAAGTTTGTTACCTCTGCAGCTTTAGCAGTCAAATTAATTGGTAGAGAAATTTAGCAAGTAAATTCAATGCAAGGGGAAAGTTATGTTAAGTTTAGATTAAATTAAGTTGGAGAAACACCTGGGAAGATAGTTTCCTAAAAATTTGGAATGGTGGTGAGTAGATTCTTATACAACATCAATAGAAAGGTAATTCTCTTTTTTAATTGCTTTGGCATTTGTGAGACCTAATCACAAGACTAAAAAGCTCCTCTGCCTATTCCAATCTTCAAATGTATCTGTGTTTGAACTTTAATTGAACTTTCAATCAGTAAGGATTTTAGCAACTGTATTTTGTCAGTAGTACTACCCAGAGAAAGAAAAATATACAAAAGTACCAACAGGGGAAAATATGGAAAGGAAAGATGTTCGGCTTTAAATACTTAAAAAAAAATCAGTCAGTTTCAAAATCTCTGTTAAAGCATGCACTTTTTTAGATTTTGAGTCCAAAAGGTAAACTACAGTTTGGCCACTTTACCAACTTGGTGCTAAAAGAGGCTGAGGCAAAGGTAGCACCTTTTTTGGGTGTGCTGAAGTTTCCTTTTATCAGTCATTCTGCCTTCTAGAAGACCACATCACCATGCCTCACGTTAGAGCAACATCAAGGTCACTGGTTTTTGTAGGTGCCATATTCACCAGCCCATACAGAGCTATAATACAACCACTATTGCCCTATGTGGAAAGCTAAAATTAGAAATCAGGGAACATTCTTTTTGAACTGTATTTGCAGGTTTTAGTCTGGTTTAGCCTTTGTCACCTGCCACACACGATCAAACATAGGAAAACATCACTGCCATGTTTCAATCACGCACAGTATGAGAGGGTCTTCCCATGACATGGTTTTTTATGTCAGTTAAAATGCACAAAATTATTCTTTTAAGATTGAAAACCAGTTGATTGTAATTAACGTCTTATTAGTACAACAAAAAAAGGTATCTATTACCAAATGTAAAATTAAATGATCATTAAGATAATTAGCCAGTTTGTTGTTCTCATTGAGTTTATTGTTTCAATTGCATCTGTGTAAATTAGCAAAGACCTTAATTCATGCAAAAAACAATGATTTTTTTTGTTGCTGTTTTCCTTGATGTTGTGGTAATACATGCACATATTTAAACTGTTTCTGTATAAAAGACTATAGTAAGAGTTTACTTCAGGCATTGCCAGAAAAACAGAGCACCTGATCTCAGATGCATCAAAGATCTAACTTATTGGTTAAACAAATATTAATGTCCAAAATTTCCTAGATATTTTCATGTGCCTGGGGCCTGACAGCCATCATCCTGAGTCTTTTTGAAAACTGAATATATATGCCTCATGCTTGAATCATAAGAATACTGGCAAAGTGATTTTTTTTTTTTTTAACATAAGTTTAAATGTTATACCATCTAATGTACAGTTAGTTTGTTACATATGCATCCTTCCTGTGTTTCTTCAAGAATATGAGAAACGTTTTGGCTCAAAAAAACTGTCAAGGAAAACCTTTCTGGTCAAGGCCAACACCTAAAAAACAAAATGAGGTTTTTATCTGGCAAGGGTGAGTCAAAGTGTGTGACTTTTAACTACACACGAAAACTTACAGCTAAACTTTTAACTGTTTATGACGGTAACTCATAATTTTGTGTGTAGATTGATCAGGTCAAGATTTACCTCACCGGTATTTTGCTAAATATTCCATATATTTATATCTGTAGTTCATTTTAAAGGAAAAAAAAAAAAAAAAAGGAAGGAAAAAAAGTAGATAGATNAAAAAAGGAAGGACAAAAAGTAGTGATAGAAAAGGACCTAGTATATGAACTCTCATATTTTTAATGACTGAATTATGATGAGAGGAATAACCCTTAAAATGGACTATTTTCCTCCAAGGATTACAGAGGATTATTAGAATGATGAGCTTTGATGAAGACATCTGCATAGTAGACATCTGCATCTGAGCAAAGAAAGAACATCCTTAAAGTCTATACATAATGCATGGAAATACTTACATCAGTTTCTGTGCCTCTCCCTGGCAGGATGAGGGCTATGGAGAAAAGCAGTGAAAAAAGTCAGAGGACGTTCAATTTGCTTTAAGAAAAGGAAGTAAATTAACTTTACCTATCCGATTACATGAGAAGTTTACTAATTGCTGTGACATCGTAGTTAAAGATTTATTGCCTCTTTATTATTTCTATTAATAATCATTAATAACTATTTGAATTTTGTGCCGTGTTCTGATAAATTCTTATTTTAGATAGAGTGGCTTCTTCCTCTCCCTGAATTGCTATTGTGTAAAAATATCTAAGAACTATATCCTAATAATTTCATTAAACCCCTCAACCCTCTCTGGGATAGCCCAGGGTTATTTTCTTTGTACATAATGGTTGCCATTATACCCTCTCCTCAATCCAAAAGGCTGAATAAGGTAAAGAGAAGAAGCCAAACAAACAAACAAACAAATAAATAAATAATATCATGACACACGCACCCCAAAGCCGGATCATACAAGCTGCAATAATTCAGAAACAGAGGAGGAAAGAGATAAAAAACAACAGCAACAAAACACAATTCCCCAAACAGCTGGCACATAAAACAGCCCAGAGGCAATCTCTCTTGTAGCACACCAGACAAACACATAGGTATTTATGTGCAAAACAATTCAGTTTACTTTCCCTAATCCTCCTGACTCCTCCCTCCCCTGACAAAAACACTGTGGTGCTTATCACAGGAAAGCTGGTGCTTTGCCTTGTCACTCATATAGCCCTTGGGTATGTACAGCCTTAAAAGAAGCCCAGGTATTCTTCCCTTTGATATTTTGTTGGGATAGGGCAATAAGGGAGCTGAGGAGACAAGCAATGACAAAATAACCTGTCAGAACAAAGTGAGAGTTGGCTTCACGGGACTAGATGTAGTTCAATTGTCCCATACTAATATAAATAAAATAAGCTTAAGGGTCACACGCTAAAAATAATTACTTATCTCCACCCATTATAAAGGAAACCTAACTTATCTACATTATTTTGCTACAGTGATTAGCTAAGGAATATGCAACTTTTGGTCCTATATATGAAACTGATGAATGCCACTCAGTATTGTTTATGCTGATCTGAGGAGTTTTCTAATAGTTCTTCAATATGCCCTGAAAAGTTCCTAAACCAGCATATTCGTTTTGCATGGCAAGGTTTTGGCAGTGGGGGTTGCAGGGGTAGCTTCTCTGAGAAGCTGCTGGAAGGTTCTGAATGTCTGATCAAGCCAAGGTGGACCCACTACTGGCCAAGGCTGAGCCCATCAGCAGCAGCAGCACCTCTGGCACGAAAGTGGGAGATAACTATATTTAGAGAGAAGAGTGAGACTATAATGAGAGAGAACTACATCTGGAGAGAAGAGTGAGACTATAGCAGTGCTCTGCAGAGAGCCAGGGCAGTGCAGAAGGAGGGGCAGGAGCTGCTCCAGGCTCTGGAGCTCAGATTGCCCTGCAGCCCCTGGAGCAGCCCATGGTGAGGCAGCTGTGCCCCTGCAGCCCAGGGAGGGCACAGGGAGCAGAGATCCACCTGCAGCCCCTGCAGGAGCCCAGGCTGGAGCAGGGGGATGCCCAAAGGAGGCTGGGACCCCATGGGAAGCCTGTGCTGGAGCAGGGTCCTGGCAGGACCTGTGACCCTGTGACAAGAGCCCACACTAGAGCATGGGGAGAGTGGGAGTAGTCCTCCTGAATGCAGGGGGAAAGTGGTATAGGAAATTGGAACTGAAAGGAGGAACTAGAAAGGCCAGAAAGAAATGCAAAATGTTTATTCTGGCCATACAATAGCTGCAGTTGTGCCTAGGAAGTGATTTTCAAAAGGAAGAAGAAAAACTAGTCTGAGAATTAGTCCTGGAAAGCTTACATAGCCCTCAAGGATATTACATCTTACAGATGACTGAATCTTACCAACCTATTGACTGAAACAATTTCCTCTGAAGGCTAGTGCAATAGGAAATAATGAAATCAAGGAAAATTTTCACTGGTATCATGATTTGAAAACAGGTGAACATCCCATGTTATTAATATTATCTATCAGGTGCTCACAAATATATCTAAAAGCCTCTGGATATAAATAACAAGATCATTGATCTTGGAAGGGATCTCTTGAAATTACATAGTCCAACTTGCCTACTGAAATAGGATCATCCTGAATAGGTTGCTTTAAAGAGAATGACTGTTACTGTGTAGGCAAATCTTGATATCAGGAAACTTTGCACAAGTACATTTACCAACTCCCTCCCTCTGACCTCATGCTTACAGAGTTTTCCTCAGGAAATTTTTGAATTCACAAGGAATGATTCTGCCCGGAAGAATGGGCAGTGATCATTTTAACCACATAATGCCAAAAGACAGCACAAAATTATCTCAGCCCTAGATGTGAAATTTGGAGAGGAGGAAGTAAGCATCTGGGCAGGCACTGAAAGTAAAAAGTTTGAAATTTGGCTCTTCATCTCTGTTTCTCCTCCATGAATTTCCATCAGCTACTAATTTTCCCTGTGGCAGTTGTGGTACAGGAAATAGTAATTATTGGGACACTGTTGTAAAATTACTGAAGACTGTGTTCTTCATTATATAATTAGAATTATTCGTCCAGCTTCACAATTAATTACTCCACATGCTTAGATGAAATTATTTAATATTACTGCAGTGCATCAAGGACTAACAGAGCTTTAGCTGTGCTAGAAACCATATACCAATTTGCAAGATGAAAATCCTTGCATCAGAGAGTTAATAGCCTAAATAGTGGGGAAAGGTAAAGGACTGAAGGGTAGCTAAGGGCATGGGAAGATAAAATGACATGCCCAAGGCCATATAGCAGTTCAGAAATGCAATTGGCAGTAGGAATCACAATGCCATCAACAAGGCCATCTTTATGTTAAATAGGCTTTTGTGCAGAAATCTCTTTAAGCTCAAATTCTCATGAACTCTTGCAAGTCTATCTAATACACACTTTCCTAATTACAAGTAAAAATTACTCTGTTGAACAAGAACACAATGCATTTACAGATTATTGCAGAAAGTAACACCATGATCAAAATTTTGAAATTAATTAAAGGTGAAAATGAACAAACCATTAGGAGAGAAACCTTACTTGGTGATATGTGTTTACAGTAACATGACATATATAACTGAGCTCAGCATATTTTCCTTGTACAGGAACTTAGAAATTAACCTTTTAATTTTTTTTTTTCAAAGAATTTTATTTGTTATACATGTTGGTCTTAGACTTTCATAGAATCACCTTTTTTTTGTGATATATAACGTAATTACAAAGGTAATTGATCTTTGACCTAAATCTCAACAAAATAAGTAGCTAGGTGAGTACTGAGGTTGCAGTTAAGATATTAAAGAACATTTTCAACCAGCAAATACGTCACAAAATTTTACTCAACCCTGTATCTTTATTCATTCTGCCTTGAATGTTTTAATGCTCTGCAGATAAAACAAAGATATGCTGAAAAAAAAAAAAAAGGCTATCACAATAGCTGTGAAAGACCTAGTAATATGCAAAGTGCACAAAATTAAGAAGAGTGTATTCTATGCTCCTACACATGACTAACATTCCAGCTTCAACAAATCTGTGAGATTTCTTGGTAAAGAAATGCAAAAGTTAAAGCAGAGCATTAGAAGTTATGTGCAGTACCTCTGCTTGGGGCTGTAGTTCCATTGGAATATGTTTCACCCAAGGCCACTGAAGATTATGTCTTGCTGTAATTGGTAGGTGAATTTCTTGGTCCGTTTAAAAAGATGATTCTCCCTTCTTTTAAGACTGATGAGTTAATCAATAGAAGGCTTTTTCTTTTGTACTCATGCCTATGAGGAAGAAGTGGAAAAAGAGTAGCACAGGATATTTGTTGAACCAATTATTCTTGAATAATCCAATTTCTTGTTTACTATTGAGAACTCTAATTTTAAAAAATATTTCAAAAATATGGTAATTTTAATATCTCTTCTAAATATGTAGTCTGCTAGTGATGGCCCATTTTTGCGAAGTGCTGTGTTTTACATAATATACTGGGTGATGTGTACTGAAACATAATTATGAGACTTTAATATTGCAAAATAAAATCTCTATTAAAAATGTCAGTGGAGGAAATACAATCTGGAGATTAAAATTAAGTTGATGAAGAGGTAAATTCAATAGAATGGTAGCAAATAGGATGCATGTGACTCTAAGCAAGTTACTGAATATTTTAGTGCCTGAGTTCATACTCTACAAGAAACCAGTTAATGCTTCATTGTTTTTTTTTACCTATCTTTTCTTTTCACCTGGACAGGAAAGGAAGTTTGTATTACAGCCCGTACACATACTGCCAGCAAAAGCAAAACATCTACATATAAAGGAAATATTCCTGAAGTTCAGTAGATACACAGATACCTGGATAGGAAACACGCTTCCTTGAGACAACTAAACTTCCTGCTACAGTGTCTCTGTGGGCAACTTAATTATCTCGCACTGATTGGAAATAATATAACCTTACAGTGTAAATCCTGCTTTTAAGTGTTAAACCAAATCAATTTTTGTAAAGAAATGTTATGGGTATCCAGAATGAGAACTATAGTACCTGCTTGTCAATAACCATACCATGAATTTTTATACCTAAAGTAGTTTTCTTTTCTCCTTTATAGCACGAGAGAACTGTTAGCCCAGAGAAAGATTTCCTGAGTATCATGCTTTGACAGATGCACAAATACATTAAATTAATTATCCTCTAGTGATATCATACTGTTGACTAAAGAGAAATCTATATGAGATATTTTAAAGAGCTAGTATAGAAGCAGAGGAAGCACACTCTCCAAGTGCTTGCGCTTTTGCCCTAAGTGAAAAGGGAAATTTGATGTCTTCACTGTAGAAAAGTTGCTTACAATTTACATCCACTCAGGAAATCCTAGGCCTTGTCCTGGTTTTCAGCACTGTCTCTCTGAAGGCATGAATCTCTTGGTGTCAGGAAAGGAAGAGTCTGCACTTTAGACCCCCAAGAGGATGGATGTTGGTGTTCTGCAGCCCACAATGTGGCAAGGAAGTGTCCAGATTTCACACCAGTCAATGTTTCTAAATTATGTTATGCCTTTGTTCTAGCCATGATTATCATCATGGAGAGCTACTGTTGGTCCTTTTCTGTGAAATTTCACTTTTCCTATTTGTTGTATATGAAAGGGTAAGCAATGTATGAGAGCATTTGGTTCATTAAGTTACTTTGTTCAGTGCTAATCAGTATATAAAAAATAACATTTAATGAGGAAAGTGGTAAGTACACAGACACACAGAGGTAACAAAAACATAATAATGTTGACAATAATGAAGACCTGAGCTCTTCAGCCACTTGCTGATGGCCACTAAGGAAACTACTGAGGCATAGCTCAGAGAGGGTCAGCCTGAAAAGGGAGGCTCCTGAGATGAGTATTGTGAGATACCATGAGGGCATTATGGAACTGTGGAAAACTTGTTGTGGGATCATTTGGAAGTGCCAAGCATGGAGGAAGGGAGAGCTGAGGAGGGTTGGGAGGAGCAGCAGAAAACAGAAAGCAGGGCAGATAAAAGAGGTGACTACATTCCAGAAAGCTACCAGACTGTGTCCTTGCCTGATGGAACCCTGTGCCTCCTCACAGCAGTCTACTCTACCTTATTAAATACTTTTCTTGACTTTTTGTTCTTGTATAGTTTCTTTTCCTTTTTTTTTTTTTTTTTTTCCCCCTGTCATACATATGAGTACTGCAAGACCAAAGTGCCAGAGACTGACAAGGAGTCTGAGGGTGTAAGTGTCATTAGGTCTAAGAGCCAACATCCAGAGAGACAACAGTGAATGAGAGATTTTGTTACCTGAGAAAAGAACCAGTGGCCACAGGGCTCCTGGGCCTATGTGTGAATATCTGTGTATGTGTATTATGAGTGGATATGTCAGAATCTGTGGCAGAGACCATGATGGTATTTGAGGAAAAGTGAATACGAGTATTTGTGAAACTAGAGATTGAGGGAGGATGTGTGAACTTCAATCCTGTGTCTGTGGGATACCGCCTCAACCTTGCTGCTGATCAAACCCAAAAAGGGAAACATCAGTAATTGCATCTACTGGGTGGGAAGTGAGAGGTTTTCAAGTTCTGAATGTGCAGTGGATGAGGATGAAACATCCAGGAGTTGCTTGAGCACTGGCTTTCTCACATCCTTAAGCTTGGAGGCAATGAAAGCTCTTCCCTGAAACTTCAGTACCTTTCAGAGGCCAAAAATATGAGGCGAATATTATTTTTTTTTTCAAATGTTCCATTTTTTATAATTTATTTCTATATTAATGTGTATGTCTTCATGTGTTCTATATACAACAGCTCCTTCCTGCCTTCTGAGTTGATTGGCAAAAGCAGAAAGACTCCTAGATCTCTCTCTCTCTCTCTCTCTATATGTATATGTATATATATCTAAAGATGATATTTCTTCTCTCTCAGTAGCTTAAGAACCAGAAATTTACAGCAAAATAGCACAGCTTCAAGAGGAAGACAAAAATTGCCCATGTCCTCAGCACTCCACTTTCCTGTTTCTTTCACTTCCATTTTGGGGCAGCTTCCAGTTTTAGGCTGGAAAATGAATCTGAATTCCCCACAGTTTCAGACATTTGCATTTTAAATAAAGTAGAAAAAGTTTCTGTTCTGGGAGGAAAATGATCATAATTTTGTCAGATTTCCAGGCATGCTCTCTTATCTGATAGCAATTTCAACAAAGCAACTGGTTGTGAGCTGATTGCTATAACGTCTCTATCAAGACAAAGGTGCATCTAAATAGTCTCAAAAGCTTCTCAGAGGCAATCAGGAGAGCTTTGATACAAAATGAGAAACTAAAGGCAGAATGAACATGGAATAGAACTTTTCCAGTCCTCTAGTTTGGACCTGTGGCATCTAAATCCTTTCTAGGTGTCAATTTAGGAGCCTAAATCACCCTAAGACTAACCCTTGAGTCCAAGGCTTCATCTAAGTCTTGCTTATATCCCTTATCCAGGTTTTTCAGTGCTAGTTATCACCCTTGATAGAAGGCTTAGGAAAGAGAGTTAGCACCGACTCCTGGGATTTATGCAATCCTCTTGGTTTCTGTGAAGTAGCATTGGTTAGATACAGTATCTAAGCCTGAAAAGCATAAAACAGTATGGAAAACACCACAGACTTACTATATCTGCCTATCAAGGTTTAACCCCAGCCAACAATTCAGTCCCACACAGCCTTTTGCTCACTTTCCCCCTATAGGGACTGGGGAGAGAATTAGAAGTGTAAAAGTGAGAAAACTTGAGATGAAGGCTGTCTAACAGGTTTAAGAGGTAAAAAAAAATGGTAAACAAAAATACCCAGAACATGTAAAGCAAAAGCCAGGCACAGAGCAAGGAAAAACAAGGAATTCCTTCACCACTCTCAAGGGGCAGACAGGGGCTCAGGGCCCCATCACATGTAACAGTGACTTGGGAATACAAACACCATGACTCCTAATGTCCCCATTGTTCTTCCTTCTTCCCCCAGCTTTCCAGGCTGAGCATGGTGCTGTGTGTTATGGGATATGATGCCTTAAGTTTTAAGTTTTTTCTCTTCCTGTTTTGCTTTAGCTTGTTACTAAGTTCTCTTTACAGGGTAGTTAGACACAGCAATTCTCCCCGGCTCAAAATTCAAGGACAATCGTTCCGAACCTCAGGCCCAAAAGCATAAACATCCTCAAAGAAGAGGAGAGCAAGCAAGGAGGATGGAGCTACATAATTCCAAGTTATTAACTTGACAGTTAACCTCAAATATGGAAGTAGACCCTAACTTATCAAAATGTGAAACCCCGAGCCCAGGCCCCTTTTCTGTGCCCATCTCGAGGCCCATCCTGGCAGGGCTGCAGCCGGGCTCTGGCATTGCCGGGCTCTGGCCTTGGAAGGCCTTGAAATAAATACCTAATTTATTCCTCTCATTTTGTCTGGCCTCTGCTCCAGGTCAAACTGATAAGGCATCAGCTATCCCCGTGGTCAGCTGTGGTCAGCTGTCCCAGCTGTGCCCTCTCCCAACCCTTCGTGCACCCCATGGCTGGTGTGGGGGTGAGAGGCAGAAAAGGCCTTGACTCTGTGCAAGCACTGTTCAGCATAACAAAAACATCTTTGTATTATCATCAGTGTCTTCATCACAAATCCAAGCCAGACACGTGCCAGATAGCATGAGGAAAATTAACTCTATCCCAGCCAGAACCACTGTATTGCTACACATTTGAAAAGCAAAATGGCCTGAAGAGCAGACATTCCCCAAGAAAGTTTGCTGTCTTTTGTTTCTGCCAATTGACTGATGAATAAAAAGCACAATATCATTTGTTGTGGCTGTGTGAGTAGTACCTCCACAGAGCACTGAGTTCTGACCATGCAGCCCTTTCACTTTAATGGTAAAATCAGAGATTTTTTTTGAGATTTTATAACCGGTCTATTTTAGTACCTGTTTGCAACCAAGCCTTGCCACTTCCTTTGTAACGTTATTTTTGGTTTTCATCTTTTTATCCTGTACTGAAGAGTAGCTTAAAGAGAAGCAGGGGTCAGTCCAGATTTCACAAATCAATATTTCACTTAGCAATACAGTCATGGATCAGAAACGTAGTTGTATCGCAGCAAAGGAAATCAGGGCTTTATCCTTGCCCTATTGGAAATATATTTAGTGAAAAAAAAAACCAAACATGAGTCCAACTTCTGGGCCAGGATTTGGAGATACAAGCTACCTTCCCTTTGATTATACAGTGAACTTGTGCTTAAAGTGTCTTCTGACATGAGATTGTCATAACCTAGTTCCCAGCTACTACACCTGCCTTGGGCAAACACCTGAGCAGAAGGTTTAATTAGGTCTCTACAAGTCCGAAAAAGAAGAGACCACTAAGGAAATTAATGACATTATGTGCATTGCCAGAAAGCGTCCCTTTTCAGTTCATCTCCCTCCAATTTCACCTACCCATAGCTCTGGAACAGCTAGAACTTCACTAACATTTCTGTAGCTAAATTTTAAGTGAAACACATTATTATCACCAGGGTTGCTTTTCCAATACAGGCAAGGGACATTCCTGTTCTCAATAATATGAAACTTTGAAAAACCTTTTTTTTTTTCATTTTGACAGCACGTTGCAGCTGCTCCCTCCTTAATTTGGATTATACCAATACCCTGAAACAAATTAAATTTAATATTAACTCAGAGACTACAAAATCACAGGGTTTTCTGCTGGTTTGCTCTGCACGTCCTTGTTATCCAAGTCTGTGTTTTAGTTAGGCATTACGTTTTGGTATCTGTTTATGAAAAAATAGGCATGGACAATCATATGGACACATTTGAGTTAATATCCCTGTTTTTCTGAGTCATGCTCTATTAAAGGGCCATTCCACCTTGGTTGGAAAATGAAATAGAAACAAGACATTGACTACCTATGCCTCCTCCTTCAAATCTGCAGAACGAGAGACTATAGTGTGATCCTTGTGAAAAAGGCAAAAGAAAATTCGTAATTTTCATCTGCACTGAGGTGTTCACTAACTCATCTAAAGAGGAGAAAAAGTAATGTTCAAGTTGAAGAAGTCATAAGCCAATTCATGCTAAAAGACTTGTTAGCAAGTTTCCATCTCACAGAACTTCAGAGATATGAAAGCTGATACGTGTTTGTAAGGAACTCTGTTTATTTTCGAGGCTTCTCTTCAGCTATTGAGTTACCTGTTTTCCACAATATACCCCAGTGTATCAGGATTCTGTGCTACTACAATTTCCCAATTTGTATACCAACTGCAAACAGTGAACTGCATCACACAAATATTCCCAAACCCAGATACAAAAACAAAGCAAGATTTTACTGTTAAATTGGAATAAAATATGGTCAGAATTTGCATCCCCCCCACCAGGGCTAATCCCTCAGAAAGTTTTAACTTTGTTTCTTTCTTTCTTTCTTTAAATCCACATCTTGATATGCCCTCTGCTTCTGTTGTGTCTGGGTCTCTATGTAGGAATTGTTCTGAGTAAGGAAGAACCCAACAGTCACTCAAGAAATAAAATCTGCCCCAAGTCAGCTGATACATGGTTCTTTTTCAGGACTTGCAAGGTAAAGGGCCATGTGTGCAAAAGTTCAGAGATACTCAGCTATTTTTAATCATCATAATGTTTCTATCATTTAAAGCTATGTTTAATTCCAAGGAGTGTCTAAACGATGAAAAAAATCCTTATTTTTCTGAAAATGTGTTTTTGTTCCTAGTAGGTCACTTGAATTCTGTTAGTATCTACCAATTGTGGGTATTATTAAAAGACATATTTTTCTAATTTTCTGTAGGGGTTATTTGGAAGAAAGGCATCAAATTGAACAGAGAAAGCATCTTGTATCATAGTATTTATTCTCACTTGTCTTTATATATTTGCAGAAAGTACTCTGTACAGGATAAAACATCAATATCCAAGTAAAGCTTAAGAAGTTTTCTAGTAATATACAGAAAATTTTGATTAATATCAAGAATTTTTCTTGTGAAGGTTTAAAAACTCTGTGAAAAAAAGGACTTCAGAATATGTTTCTGCAGGGGTCAAATACTTAACAGTGTTCTCACAAACTACTTAAGGAAAATAAAAATAATACAGAAAAGAATAGGGAATCCTTAGGGTCCAATCCCCAAACCCACAGAAGTCAGTGAAAGTATTTCTCCGCAACTCATAATTTTAATTGAGTTATTAAAATAATTAAGTTTAACATTAATGTTAGTTAACATTATACGTGTGGAATTAGACACTTTTAAGACACTTTAGCTCTGTCTCTGGTGAATGGAGAAAGCTAAATGCTAAATTAGATGTCTAAGATATATGGAGTGAGACTTTTGGGAGAGCTCATCTTTGTCTTTTGACTTTAAATGGGGCACAAATAATAAGTTTTAACTAGACAGCTGGCATGTGGATAGCTAAAGCTGAGACAAGGACAACGATAACTGATAAATAAAAGATACAGGCAGCATAAGCAAGGGTTTACTTTAATTCTACTGCAGATCACCTAAAAATACATATAAACTAGGGACTTCTGTTCCAGCTGTCCTTGCACTCATTTAGCAGGACCTTCACGAAGTGGATACTGCGGTTAATTGAACCATTGCAGAGAATGGGATCTACCTTGCCAGTATTGGGTCTGGTGTCATCTGATGTGCATACATGAATTCTCAAAATTAAAACAAAAAAATCCCAAAAGAACAACAGCAAGAACAATCAAACAAATAAAAACCCCACAAAAACAACAGAAACCCAACCAACCAACCAACCAACCAAAACAAAGAACAAAACTCCTTAAAACCCCCAAACAGAGAAACAAAACCAACAAAAACAAAACCAAAAACAAACAAACAAAACCCAGAAAAATGTCAAATCAGAGACCAACATAAGAGAATCAGCACAACAGTCAGGCCAAATCCTGAAGTACACATATATTTCTCATTCCTTCCCCAGTTCAAGTCCTGCAGAAACACAAGAGATGACATAAAAATTAAAGCATTTCTGAATGAACAAACATGCCTTAAGTCACTTCAGAGCATAGACAGCATAGCTTTGAAATACCCATCTCCAACTCTTCAGTTTCTCTTTTGTTTCATATCTTTCTGCTCCCATGCTCATATTTCATAATTATGGATAAATATAGAGAGTTTAAAGAAAACCTTAATTGAAGGTTAATCCCCAACAGTTAAATTCAACAGTTCCCTTTGATACAAAAAGCAAAAGACCCTTAGAGGTAAAATACACAAAATTTTGATTAGTTTTCAGAGTCTGTTTGATGACAAAAAGGTAAATGCATTTCTCTTTAAACTTCTTTTTATTAGTTGGCTGTTCTTTTGAATGCTTTCAGCTTAGAAATAGCCCATGAAGGATAAACAGAACAGTGATATCCAGAACTCTCTTGATGTGTGGGTGGGGTGTACATTTCGTGATAGCTGCAGCGAGTGCTGACCTCGCCAAAATTAAACAAGGGGTGATTTCAATCAAATTTCACAGAAGGGAAATTCATTCAAAGCATACAGACCTCTGAACAAACCACAGAGACAGACAACCTAAATCTTACCAAACTGAATTATACTACACTTTTAAAACAACCCAAGAAAAAAGAGTGATTTTAATCACCACAACACTATTTTCTTGTAATTTCTGAAGCACTGTTGTTGATAAGTTTTTTTGAACTATAATATTTATAAACACGAATGGTGCCCTCAGTGGCACCAACAACAGTGTGTTTGTTAATAGATTAGACATGTATCTGTAATAGAGATATGTTGGAAAAAACATAATACTGGGTTACACAGATGCTTATAGAGCAAATGCTGGAAACACATAAATTTATGTTAGAAAAAATTATAGAACTTGGAAAGTTAAATGGGGGAAAAGGGAGACAGGAAAATATTTAACATCTTTAAATTTGTACTCAAGAGGATGACTGTGAATGAACTACATGAAATGACCTTTAGAAAATTTCAAGTTTTTGTTTGTATGTACTTCAGTTATTTAACCTTTTCCTTGCGTTCAGTGCTTGAATTCTGAAGACACAAAATGTTAGTGATACACAATGCTAAATATGGCAAAGAAGGAGACTTATTTTTCTAGTCATGACAGAGAGAACCATAAAATGTCCCATAGCAAAGACATTTTGACCTATGTAAAGTGTTCCATTATTGGTCAGAAAGCCCAGGGCAGGGCTGAGGGCAGAGACTGATATGCCAGTGGTCATACTATGAATATTTTCATCAGCAGACTGTCAGGGATTTTAGAGACACATTCAGCTTTCCCTCTGAAGATGACCTCAGTAACTTTACTAACATTATTCCTATTTTTCAAATATTTCTCCACTTCTCTGGCTCATTGGTCTGGAAAAGATAGACCAAGCACTCCAAAGGTACAGACCGGATGGAAGTTTTTGATCCCCTTCATGCACCAGGCTTGTGAGGGCAATGACTTTCTTCCAAGGGAATATGGGTTCAGTTTGTAGAGAAGAACATGCAAACGTGATTGGGTGAGCCAAAAGATTTAACCACTGGGGAGCTTCACTTATTGGTAGAAGCAGACATTTCTCTTTCACTTGCATTCCTGTTATCAGGTGATCATAGGAACACTAAAGAATGACTACAAGAAAAATGAGAGAGAATATTTACAAGGATATGTACTGACAGGACAAGGAGGGGTGGATTCAAACTAACAGTAGCTTTAGGTTAGATATTAGGAAGAAATTATTTCCTGTGAGGGTGGTGAGGCCCTGGTACAGGTTGCCCAGAGAAGCTGTGGAATGTGCCCACATCCCTGAAAATGTAAGGACCAGATTGGATTTGGGTTTGGAGTAGCCTGGTTTAATGGAAGGTGTCTCTGCCCATGGCAGGGAGTTGGAACAAGGTGTTCTTTAAGGTCCCTGTCAAACCAAATCACTCCATGATTCTGTGATTTACTGAAAGCACTCTGAGGATTTCCCCATAGACTACAACATTAATCACTGGCCCTCATTATTCAGACATATCTCTACAGTGATGGAGAATGTCTTGAACATGTCTGAAAATTAGCCATAGCTCTTTTCAAGCTGTATGTGACATGACACATTTGGTCATTTTTCTCTCTGTGGAAACAGAGTAAAATGTTCAGTACATGTGCTCAAAATTCCTGGCTCCTTAGGAAAGTCGCAGATTAAGTTCCAAGATAAGTAATCTCTGAATACAATAGAATATTTGAATTTAGGAAACAATATCTAGAAATTATGTCAAGCAAAAATATTTACAAGTATTTAAAGATGACCAACCCCACCACCATATTGGCATACATGACATATTAAACCTCACTGTCCAAATCTCTAATATGAACACTAAATTGACATCATTTCAATTATCACTTTAGATTGTGGGTTTGCAAACCTAACTCCCTTTTTAAATTAGTGTCCCACTAAGATTATATACTCCCACCATCAGTGTTTAAACTTACCTACCTTATTGCAAGAGGAAGGAAGGAGTTCTATGGAGCCCTGGTTTTGATATTTTTTTTTTTTTTTCTTTTTTTTTCTTTTGGTGTGAGAAAACCAGAGTGAGAAACACACTTTCACATTAGCAAGTTTCTCAATACAAGTCTAGGACGAAAAACACCAAAACCACCAAAAAAGCCAAACACACCACCCCCCAACAACAACAACTTCAACCTCAAATGAACAAACACACCATTGAACAAAAATACAACAAACAGAGAAATAAACAAAACCAAAACCAACTAAATAAAAGCAAGACACATGCCTTTGTTAGCCCAGCGGGCAAAGGCCGTGCCGAAAGAGGACGTCTCCCTGGAGGCAGCACGCCTCCCAGAAGGGCCCTGGAACAGCTGCAGCTGACCAGCCCTGACGGCAGCACAGGCAGGTTGAAGTTGCTGAGGTGAGGGCAAAAGACGCGGAGAGGACGAGCCAGTGAAGTTAATCCAAGCCGAGTTTATTGCAAGGAAGGTCAGCACCTGACTGGCCTAACCACCAAGGCCTTTTGCCTCTAGGAGGGCTGAACTGCAAGAGCTCAGCAACTCCGAGAGGTAGGAACTGAGATGGCTCCCGAACATAGGAGACAGGGGTTTTTATATGGGGACAATCTCAGGGGTGGAGTCAGGGGAACAACCAATAGGGGAAACTCAGGGGTGGAGAGTCAAGGTGAGGGACATACATAGCAACCGGTAGTGGGACAGGGAGGCAGGGATACAGTAAAACCAGCGAATCAGTGACACAATAACAGAGAACTTTCCAGGCAAAAGGGAGAGGCTGCAGGGAGATTGACAACCAGGAGAGAGAGAGCAACTACTCAACCATGGGAAGAACTGAGTGACTGGCAACTGGGTGAAACCAAATACAGTGAACCAGAAGGGGAGAACAGGGAGAAACCAAACTGGGGTACAAACATAATGGCAACAAAAGCAAACCAAATTCTTCTCCCCCCCCTCCAATAATTTTAAAAATAGCAAAGAGGTTTTTTGGAGTAACTCTAGAAAGTTCTTGTACATATGTTTTATTTACAAAAAAAATGCTTTGGACAGTGTTTTCAGTCCTGTGATTTCATTGGTAAATGGTTTCGAGTGCTGCTTCCAGTAGAAACACCTTTTTCTGCTATATTACGTAAATATCTATGGATTCTGACTTCCAAAGACTCTATTTCTGGCGATCAAGTTTTGTTGCAAAAGTGTACAACTGTATAAAATATGTAACTATTTATATATCCAGACGGTAATTTATGTTTTGCCAGGCTTATAATTATCATTAAGAAATTAAGTTACAGCCATCCTAAGCCTTAAAGTGAATGTACTGAGGAATAATTGCTTTTTTGGGGCAATCTGTGACTCAAGAAGATTTTTAGTTTAGACTCAAGATCAGTTTTGGCCCTTTGTCTGAGTGAATGCAACACAAAAAAGTCCAGCAACCTCCAAAATCACAAAGGAAAAAAAGACAAATTAAAAACAGCAACCCAAACTCAAAACTATTTCATTCAGGACCTCGTATTTAACAGAGATTTTTTTCCTACATTGTTAAAGATCAAGCATCTACCAGATAAACAGATTATGTCTTTTATATTAACACCCTTCGGAGGAGTCAGGAGTCCAGATCGCTTAACTTGGAGATCTACAAGCTTCTGATTATCCTTTCCAGGTAAAAAAATGGGATTTTCACATAGCTTGAGGACCATTCAAGAGTCTTGAATAAATGAGATGAGTTGTTCTTGTTACTGTGGCACTTCTCAATGTCAAGATGTCAACAGGACAAAAATTAATGCAGAAAACCCTCCCCTCTTTCTGCCCCTTCAGGAAGCTTGAGGGTACCAATAGGTGTCCACAAAGTGAAGGGACAGTACATCTTCACTCAAAACATCTCTGTGTCTCTCTAGAGGATGAACCTATGAGAAGAAACCTGGTATGGACATTTTGAAGGCAAACTGAATAACAAACAGAGGGCTAAATTCCTAATCAACTCAGAAATACAGCAAGAGAGGTTGTAGGCACTGGCAGCATCCAAGCCACTCAATAAATTTTTCCTTACTGAAGTAATAAATTTAGTAACATTCTAGGTATCTGAGGATACAAATCCATGCTACAGGGAAAGTCAAACCCTTACAATACAAACTCACAGTAAGCTGGCCCACCTGGCAAATTATTCCTGACAAAAATCTTAAAACTAGTTTACTTTAGGTGCAACTTATTGGTATGTAAAGCAGACATCTGAGAAATTTTAAAAAAACTAGAAACTGTGATGCACGTTTCCTGGAGCCTGTTTCCAAAGTATCACAGAAAAACAAGAAAGAAAGAAAACATGCTATTAATGAGTGGGCTATGAAGGAAGAAATCCTTTTAGGCCCTGCTAGGCAAACAACAAGGGTCCTGAGGCTTGGCACTCACAAAATGTAAACAATGTGAAAATAATTAAAGACCCAGATGTCTCTCAGACACAAGAAATGCTCAGAAACTCACAAGACACAAATAATTTTGGGAATTATGGGGCACTTTCTTATTGGTTTCCATCAAAATCGAAGCAAGCTTTTGTCCTGTGCTGCTACTACTAGTACTATTACTGCTATTACTACTAGATAAGTAGAAACCTTAAAAATTTTGATCTCCTTTTAGTCATCTTCAATTCTTAACTTTTTCAATTTTCTTAATTATTTTCACCTTAAATAATCTTTCTGTCTTGATATCTACTCAGAAATTTTACTTTATGCATCTACTCCATTCTATCCCTCTAAATACAAATCTAGACCCTTCTACACCTGTTTCCTTGATGAAATCCAGAGGCAAAAGGAATTACTCAAAGTATTCCCAATAAGATCTTATCAGTGCCTTGTACTTTAATATTAAAAATTCAGTTTTTGTATGACATTAAAAAAAAAAAAAAAGCTGATCCTACATAGAACTATGGTTTTTCATGGCTTCACTAGACGTATATCTCATGGCTATGTTGAGATCAACACATATTTAAAGATCTTACCCATCCTTGCTACCTCCATGATCTGCAGGAACTCTTTAATTTCTACTTCTTGTCACTAAAGTCTACAGTTTTATAAAGATGTTTCAATTCTCTATATGCACTGAAAGGTTTCAGAATAATGTGTGAAAATATTAAAAAAAAGCAAATAAACTGTCCTTACCTTTAGCCAAAGTAGTATAACATAAGAGGCAGAATAATATGAAAAATGCTATGAATCTAATGTACACTAGCTTTCCAAAATGTATTCTTTGTGGGCTCAATGGCATACCACAAGTGCAAAATATACAGGCAACCAGAGCACTTTTTCCTGTGCTGAGAGTTGAGATGTGTTATTTAGTCCCCTCTCTATCATTTAATGGTAATGTAGCAGTCCTACAGCCACTGCCTGCACTGCCTGTGTGCAAGTTTTTCACTGCAAAAGTTTATCTGATTTGTATTTAAGAATCAGAAACATTGCATATTTCATGCTAGATGAAGGCTTTCATGGTGCTGTGATGTAGAAAGCTGCACGAAAGCAGAAATACCAACTGGGAACTGTGTCACAACAGAATGCAGAAATTAAGCTGAAATGAAAGGACTTATTTTTCCATTTTCAGAAAGTAAATGAATTGTTTTCAAACCAGGATAATAAATGGAAAGTCATTATTTCAAATATTTCTAATGAGTAGAATTGAATGAAGATTTTGCCTGAAAAATGTGACCTGAAATAAAAGAGAAAGCAAACAAAAATCTCATTTTAAAGTTTGATTCATAACATCATCTCTGGAGGTGGGTAAGGTGCTGGCCTTTTGACTCCAGTCATTACACAAAGGGGAGAGAGAAAAGCCAACTACTGACTGAGAGCAGGAAATATGATGGCCCTCCTACAGAGTCAGAAAGACTAAGAGGATTGTGCGATCAGACAGCCCCTAGGAAGCTGCTTTTAGAACTGTCTACACAAAATTAAAAAATATTTTTTTAAAAAAATACAGGAAAAAAACATCCCGAACCCTGTTGCTGCCCTGACAAACCTTAAAAAGGATCTATATGCTCCACGTTGTCAGCAGTGTGGAGAGCAAATGCTTCTCCTTTAGTAATGGGTCACAGCTGGTTTCAGCAATGGGCTGAAAGCTTTGAGTTTGGCATGACTGAGCATTCATGCAGCTTAAGCAGAGGCATTTGACACTAGTGATGGCAAACCTGGATGGACTAAATGCCTACTTTGAATACAGGAACAGCAACAGAAACCTCTACGACAGTGAACAAGTAAAACTTGTTTGATGGGTAAAGCACAACAGTATGAAAACCTTAATCTAAGCATTGAGGGGGATGTAAATGGCACAGGAGATATGATGTGCAAAAATTAAAAACTCTTGTGACAGTTTTGGCCTGAATCTATTTTTGCTCTCCACAGAATTTCTTGTTGTCAATCCACAGTGAATATATGAGAAAGATTTGATAAAGAATTAGGATAACAAAGTATTTGCTAGAGAGCAGTTCTAAACTTCAGTAGCAAGAGTTCAATTGGTATTAATAAGATTTAGTTTACGACACAGATTTGCATCTTTAAAAGTCTTGTACACTAGGGAAATTCACAACATGCAGGAGAGGGTAATTTTCACTCAACTTCTTCAAAGACCTTATGCAGGTTGTATTGAAAGAAGGTGGTGTAAAGAATTCAGACAATTCAAGTTGCAGCAGAAGTTACATTGTGAAATAATATTTACAGTTATTATTTTTTATTTTTTCTCATTGTATTAAACACTGTGCAATCACCAACCAAAAGTCTTTCAGGCAACTTCCAGGGTAAGGGTAGGATGCTGCAAAATATCTGAATTCAGGATATGACAGAAATTTGACTTCACAAGGACATAGTGTGAAAGTATTATTTTTGTTTTCTTCTAATGTTGCCACCAATTATTTAATTTTTACTCCATATGAAGAATGGGAAGCTATTTGAATTCACCCATAGCTTTCAGAGTAAAAGTGAACCCAAGCAGCACAGTGACATTCACAGCTTCCAAGACGGTGCAGAATTGGTTTGAAATCTTTATATTGAATATGTTAATTGGTATGCCCACTTCACAAAGATCACTATCACTACTATATGTTTTGCTGTTACTTTTTAATTAATTATTTCTATGTTTACAGCACATAAAAACTCTAATAGAGATCATAGGTTAACAAGGCCTCTTAAAATATATCTCAGGTTCTCAGACTTGAATAATTTATCACCAAAAATGAAAAGAACACCAAGGTTTCAGAAATTTTCCATAGCAGGAACATAGGATGATAATTTCCCATGATTTCTTGAGTCCTTTATGAAGCATGTAGATTTATCATTCTCATCTGCTGGCTAACTATAGCAGGAAACACCAATGGACAGAATGTGACCAATTCTAAATACTAACCAAAAAAAAAAAAAAAAAAAAAAAAAAAAAAAAAAAAACACGACCCTTTTTCTAAAAAAACCTCTCT
>WEKY01050582.1:0-11216 GCA_013390045.1 Picathartes gymnocephalus
CTCTGGAAAACGACGAGAAAAGGACCTGATGGAATTTGACTTCCATTAAGGCCTTTGATATGGTCTTCTCCAACATTCTTGCTGGTAAATTGGAAATATATTGGTTTACTGGAGACAGGTGCACTCTTGAATAGGAAAAGGATTACCTGAAAGCTTGCATGTGAAGAGCTGCAGATCAATGTTAAGTGAAATCCATCAGGAGTCTCTATGGGGGCCAGTACTGTACAACATCTTTATTAATGAAATGCACAGTGGAATGTAGTGCATCCTCAGCAAGTTTGCAGATGGCACAGTATTGGATCCAGCTAAAATGAAGTTAATATTCCCATAGCCACCCTCAAACCGCTGCGCTTTTGAGTGGTATCTACAAAGGTGTTGATAACACATCAGTGTTTTGGCTCTTGCGGAGCAGCATTGCACAGCATCAGCAATGTTTCTCCAACATTCTCCCATTCCCATCATCCAGCAGGCTGGCTCTTTGGAGGTGACACAGCCAGTATAGCTGGTGACCAAAGTGGCCAAATTGATATTCCATACCATATGATGCCTGCTCGGCAATAAAAGGTGAGATAAAAAGGATGTGGTAGGGGTGGTGGGTGGGGGTGCATGTATGAGGTATTTACACCTACCAGGTGAGGGGGTGGATTAGCTATTCACATTGGTTGCATCCAGACCAACCAATAGGTGCGCTAAAGCCCTGCTTGTCAGGAAGTGATTGGTCATTGCTTATGGGAAGTAGAAAATAAAATCTTTTGTTTTCTTTGGTTCCTCATGCATGACATTTACCTTTCTTAAGTTTGCTTTATCTTGACACAGAAGGGGTTTTTCCATTGTGGAAGTTGACAGCTGGTCAGAAAGTTTCTCAGATATCAACCTGGACACCATTGTCATACACCCATGAGAAACTCGGTGCTGGTTAGAAACTTTCTCACACATCGGCTCAGACAACATTGCTATGTACCCGTGAGAAGCTCAGCATCCACAAGAAGCAAGAATTATAAACAACAGATGGAAGAAAACGCAGCTGCTCAAGGGAGGCTGTTATTCACTTAGAATTGTTTTGAGATGGGCATTAGTAGCATGTAGCCAATAGTATGAGGGGTGTTAACTTAGAAGCCAATGGGATACAGAATGAGTGTGAAAGACTCTATAAAACAGGTCTTGTACAATAAAGGGGGTCTGTGGCCTTTTGTCTTCCTGGAATTTATCCATGTATGTATGTTGCCTCTCCATCTCAACAGCAACATTTCCATCTTATTTTCTCTATCCCTTTCTGTGTAAGAGAGAGTAGTAGAGAGATTTGGTAGGCATCCAGCCCAGGTCATTCCCCCACAGACAGCAAGCTGAACAGTGCAGTGATATGCTAGAAGGAAGGGATGCCATCCAGAGAGACTTTGACAGGCTGAGTAAATAGACCATCATATACTTCATGACATTCAACAAAGTTAAGTTCAAAGTCCTGCACCTGGGCCAGGGCAATCAATAGTAGCATTACAGACGGGAAGATGAGAAGCCCTGAAGAGATAAAATTGGGATATTAGCAGATAAAAAATTAGGTGAATCAGCAATATGCACTTGCAGCCCAGAAAGTCAATTGTTTGCTGGACTTCATCAAAAGCAGCATGGCCAGCAGGTTGTGAGAGGTGATTCTGCCCTGCTCTGCTTTGGTGAGAGCTGGCCTGGGGTACTGGATCCAGCTCCCAACACAAGAAAGACATGGATCTGTCAGAGTGTACAGAGGAGGGCCACGGATACAATCAAAAGGCTAGAACATCTCTTCTATGAAGAAAAGCTGAAACAATGGAAGTTATTCATCTTGCAGAAGAGAAGGCACTGGGAAGACCCTATTATGGTCTTTCAATACTTAAAGGAGTATGTAAGACATTCTGGAGATTTATATTAGCCTGGAGAAGCACTGGAGCTTATAATTACCCCAGAGAAAAGGAGGTTGAGGTGAGACCTCACTCACAACTATTTGAAAGGAAGTGGTAGGAAGATGGGGGATGAACACTTCTCCCAGGCAACAAGGATGAGAGTAAATGGCCTCAAGTTGCACTAAGGGATGTTTACATTGGATATTAGGAAAAATTTCTTTATCAAAAGGGTTATCAAGCAACGCACCAGGCTACCTAGGGAGGTGATGGGGTCACCATCTCTGGAGGTGTTCAAGAAATTACTGGACATGGCATTTGGTGCTATTGTCTTGACAAGGTAGTGATTGGTCAAAGATCGGATCTTGGAGATCTTTTCCAATCTTTCTGATTCTATGACTCTAAGAAAGATGGGGAAACAATTTTTACCAATGTTTGTTTTGGCAGGAAAAGGCAACACCTTTAAATGGGAAAAAGATGGCTTTAGATTAAATAAGAAAGAAGTTTATTACAGTGAGGGTGGCAAGAGACTTGTCCAAAGAAGTTGTGCATAATCAGTCATTAGAAGTGTTCAAGAAAAGGCTGGATGGGGAACTGAGCAACCTAATCTAGTGGAAGATGTCCCTGTCCAAGGCAGGGACCTTATAACTAGGCCTCTTTAAAGGTCCCTTCCAACCCAAACTATCCTATAGTTTGAATTTTTATTATAGATTTTATACTTTTATTTTTACCATCTAGATTGGCTATGAGAAGTATTGTCTATATCTGCATAGTGTGTTGTTAACACCTGCATAAACAGAACAACTTCATGTGAAGCAGCAGTATCTTCAGATGATTCCACACCTGTCCACACTTGTAACACAAGTAATTGAGGACACCAACAACTGCAATGGACCCAGAACCTTACTACATTAAATCCAAATCTCTTGGTTAAAGTTTTCTTGTTTTCATAACACAGCAGTGCTAGAGGGGGAAAATGTATTGATGTTGTCTCATAAACCTTCCCATTGCCATTCAATGGCAATGGCATTTACATATCTTGTAGTAGGAAAGAATGTTAGATTTTTTTTTAACAATTACTTATCATTTGCATTTTTTTTTCTTTTCCCCCCTTTTAAATGTTGTTTAGGTTTACCCTGCAAAATTTTCTTTTTCTTCTATTAGCATCCCACTGCACCAAAGTATTTTTAAAAGTAAACATTTAAAAACAGAATTGTTACTCCGAAGCAAATTTCTAAGCAACTGTATAACAAATACTATAATTTTGCGCCCATTTTCGAATTTTTTCAACTAGTTCTTTAATTACTTTTTCCATGCTATGATCAATAAGTTTTATAAGCAATGAGTGAGTCTATATCCGTAAAACTCCATTTGCAAAACAATACTTTGTAAAAGAAAAATATTTTTTTAGAAACATATATCTTTGAGAGTAAATGATATAAAGTAGAATGAAAATATTTATGCCTAAGAATTGTTACTGAGCTAAAATTCAAGTTAATAGCTCATGTATTTGATAAGGAATACAAGAATGGTACATCTTTCATTATGCAGAAGAAAGGGTACTGTGGTAAATAAGTTTACTAAAGAAAAAATGTCCATGCAAAATATGTGAAATATGTGTGTATGGGCATGCAGTGTGTCTAGGTTTAATTGCTTATGTAAGATTGTGTTTAAGCATTGAAGAATTCCTTTTGCACTGAAGTTTTGTTCTATAGCAGACCAAACAGGAAGGCCAAAATATTCTAATTTCTAATGTCATGTGCACTGTCTGCCAGCTGCTGTACTCATTATTACATACAGGCCACAGCATTATATGCTAGACTAGTTTGCTATTTCATTACTAATTCCTTTATGCATCCTTTAGAGCAGCAATTAAAAGGTGGGCCTTCAGCATGCAAGAGCCAACTATTTGAACCATAATCACAACATATTTTATGCTCTCTGCTGGAGGCTGTGCAGTGATTTGGAAGTTAAGTCCTTGTGCAATCTCTTAAGATTGCCTCAGAGGCAGGGGAGACTAATTTGCAAGTATCTTTTTGCAAATATTTTTGGACACACAAAAAGAAAGAGCAGGGTTATCTTCAATTTCTAATTCAATTGCTAATTATTTGTTATATTTCATATCTGGGAAAAAAGAAAAAGATAAAATTATCTGGTTTAACCCTCTCTGTAAGTGAGTAAATCTTAGTGTAGTAAAGTCTAATAATTAATATGTGTGAATTCTTTTATCTGGTTTTCCTTTATTGAATGTGAGATTTTTGTTATGTGCAGAGCAGTCTATGAAGGTATCTTGTCAAAATTGTCAGTTTATTCATGGCAAACCTATAGCAATTTTTACTAAGAAGCTTATCTAATCACTAACCCTCTCTTCTAGCTAACAAAGTATGCATGAGATAAAGAAACGGTTGTTTAAAATACAGAGAATTTATGAGTTTTCTGAGAAATTTTGTTTAAGATTTATTTAAAATCTCCATGGAAATAGCAGAAGAAAAAGTTACCTCTCTCAATTATTTTAGTTAGAAAGATCATTTTATTAAAATGTGAAAGACCTCTCATCTATGCATGAAGATATACCAATTTGCATTTATTTTTACAAAATTTATTTACCAATGTACTTAAAATAAATGCTTTAAAAACCAACTCAACTTTCTCTAGCACCACTTATGTTCCTTAAGCCTTAATTTCTCTGTGTAGTTAATTCATGCCCTGGAGAGCGAGAACTTAAGTGAGTCAGAAACTTATATTTTGTATAGTCTAAAAAGACCAAATGTATAATTATTTATTCATAAAACACCACCACCACAAAAAGAAAAAAATCTAATATGAAACATGGAAATAGTTGTGCAATTTTTAGTCATTAATGAGGAATTCTATGCCTAAATAAAATGTGTTAAGAGAATTGAAATAATTATTCATTAACATTGCATCACAGCAATTTCTCCATGGTAATTTTATACATATTAGTATTTTATGCACAATCAGCACTGAAGAAACCTTGCTTCAAATTAAATTCAACTTTGTGGAGTGTAAAATGGAAAATTATTCAGTTTGCTTCAACACTAGAATGAGTGCTAGCTTGGTGTTTCAGTGGCAAACAGCAACTCATCACATGGTAAAAACATATAGCAAAAATATGAACTAGGTCCCAGATCCTAATTGGCTTGACAAATCAAAGCTGCAACAAGAGAGTGCTCAGGAAGATGAAACGATTTAGAGAGCCATTATTAGATCGCTGCAGGTTCCTGAAGAAGCATGAAGAAACAAAAATAATATTGCTGACATTTACAGCCCCAGCTTGTCATAAATTGTATTAATACACAAACCTCTGTATCCGCCTACAAAAACAGTTACTTGTGTGAAGAGCACACTGCTCTGTCTTTTTTACCCTTATCCATAAAGTTACCTCTCCTTTTCCCACATCAGTTTAGGATCCCAATACCTTTCTCTTTATACAGAACATCAACTATATTATTATACATTGTGTACTACATAATACAATCATTAGCAAGCATTAAAATAAATTCTGACACCCTTTCAAATCTCCTTAGCTCACTGAAAAGGCAGATTATTCCCCCCAAATAAATCTTTAATGTACATAACCCTCCTTCATAACAGAATGCTGGACTAGCAACTATGGATCTTTAGAATAAACTGCCAGCAATAAAGAATTTCAGAATAGAGAATGCACAGTATTGAAAATGGATTTTAAGAGTTCATCATTTAGATCAGAGTTTTATCCACAGAGTACATGAAGTTTTGTCTCCTGGTCTTAATTCAAAACAGGTCTTTTACACTGTTTAGAGTAGCAGTGCTACTGGTTGATCACTTGTATTTCATGTCACAGTACAACTGACAGGCAGGCACTCTGATCCTAGGTCCCCGAGATTTTCACTCAGGGAATGCCCCTAACCTGTACCAATACAGCTGGAGAAGGACGAGACTCTGAAATTAATCTTTCCCAGATGTCTATAAAGATCACCAGTAGGTCAGAAACCTGCTCAGACTTAGGCCAGCAAATTCCTATTTCAAGCCCTTCAGTTGTCTGCCAATATGCCCGTATGATTGAGATTGCTGAACATAACTAATGACAACAGCCAGAAATGTTATTGCATATGTGATTTGCATATGTTGACAAAAATTGCAAAAGAAAATGAACTACTATTCCTAAATAACGCATGACAAGAAGTTGTTTCATAGTGAGCAATATTTTGATTTTACAGTTGTTTTCTTGATCTTTATCTGCAAGAGAGGATAATAAAAAGAGTATGTATGATGTCTAAACCTCAAAGTGCTGCTCAAAATGTACTCCTATAGGTCTGATTAACAGCTTGTTCAAGCACTTTTTTCTATTGTAATTAAACAGCATTTGGGGAGCAAAACACCTCATAACAGCATGTTAGCATCAGTAAATTGTGTATATTTTTATTCCACTCTTGAATCTCCATAGTTTAGCCTCAGATCTATTTTAATAGTATTTACTAGGACAAAAATAGAACCATTAACATCCCCATATTGTCTGTAAATATCAAATTCAGGAAGCTAAACAAATACGCTGGAGGTAACTTATGCCCTTGCTTTCCTACCTCATTGAAAAGGTAATTGGGAGAAACATAACCATGGTGGAAGTATTTTCTACAAATCTCAACATTAATATCATTGCTGATAGTTGATGAGAGAAGTATGGTGTACGAATTGTTTTTTCACTTGTGCACTTGAGAGGGACCAACCTGATTTTTATCTACGCCTCAAGCTATATTTTGGTGAAGGATTCCTCTAGGGGCTGTAGCCGTGCTGGCAGCCCTGTTCCCGGGGAGCCTTCGCCTGCCAGCCGATCAGGGCAGAGGAAGCCCCGCGATCGGACTGCAGGCAACCGCCCCACTTGCCGGAAAAAAATGCCCAGGAAAACGGGCTATGGGAGAAGCCTTGGCACAAAAAAGCAGCTAACTGCGACACAATGGGAGCCGTTTTTCTGGGTTTCTTGGAGGGAGGGGGGCTTGCCTGTAGGGTCAGCGCGGCCCTTCTCCCCCACCTGCCCTTTCCTCCCGCCTGCGGTCCTGCTTCCCTGCCCGGCTTCGCCGTTCCCGCGAGGCAGCTCACGGCTGCAACGACCTGGTGCTTCGCTGCTTCCACTCACGGAGCGGACACGGCCTGCGCCCAGGTGCCACCGCCGCTGCCATCTTCCCCACGTGGCCCAGCAAGAGCCCGCAGCACGGCCTGCGACACTCAGGCCGCAGCCGCCGCGCCCGGGTCCCGACAGGCCGCCCGCGGCTGCTGCAGGAGCCTGCCCGTGGCCACCGCAGCCTCTTCCTCGGCAGCGGTAGGGACACGCAGCCCGCTGCTCTTTGGAAATCGCGCCGAGCCAGCCAGATACTCCGCCTGCTGAGCTGACGCTGGCTGAGCGCCGGCGTTCCTGCGGTAACTCTGTCCCTGTCTTCTGTTCCTCTCTCTGTCTCTCTTTTTCCCTTTCTGCTCTCTTTTCCATCGCACTTCGCTAGGAACACTTACCCTTCTTTATCAATAAACGGTTCTCAGATACGGTAGTCTCGCATTTGCGCTTCATTTTCGTCCGAGAAATCTATCAAAATAATCCTCCCCTACTCCCTCTTTTACAACGGCATGGGACAGCACTTCATGATGAAAAAAATTGCCTAAGAATATAATTTGAGTACAATTAATATATTGACAGATACAAACACAGAACCAAAGTTACTGTTAGATAACCCTTCTGCTAAAAGAGTATTGTAACCATTATTATTTTTGTCAGTGCTAAGACGAGTGGGATAAAGAACAAAATATTCAAATTCTGTGTTGCAAATAGAAACCTCTTTTCCTTTCCAAAATTTAGCAGAAATGGAACCAAATCCTTAAGTTTTGGTTTTACTATTTTAGTAATAAAAGTTTTCCTTCTCTCTACTTTCCTCTTCTCCATGGAGTTCATGTTTTATCAAGGTTTGGAGCAGGAGGACCAAAATAGCTATACTGTGGATAGGGATCTAGTTTGACAGGATTTTTGAACACACAAATCAAAGCCTCTGTACTTAACAAGCATGAAGACACAATTTGATATGAAATACCTAAAGTCTCTGTATTTAAGGTAGAAATCTACCAATTTATTTGGTTAAAGTAAGAACCAGTATGTATCCCTTTCAAAGATTTCTGGAATGGAAGTGTTTGAATAAACTCCCTCTAGGAATGAAACCAGTGGAAAAGAGGGGGAAATGAGCACTAATGAAAACTTCTGCACCAGGGCGCAGTGAGACATTGTACAGATATAACTGTCTACATGAAAAAAAAAGCAGCAGGATTAAAGGATTCAAGTTGATCACTGTTATTACTTCAGCTTCTGCCATGATCCTTAAGTGCAGCTTCAGCTGAAACTGATAACTCCAAAAGGGCCATTTTCATTCCCTCTATTTATCTCAACAATGAAAGGCTTTTGAAGACTGGGACACATTCCCTGCAATTTGTTTCAGTGAAACATGCTGGAGTCTTACTGGGTGTATTGGACATATGTGAACAGACACGAGAAAGCAGTTCCAGCTAATTGAGATGGTGCCAGTTGACAGGAAGCTGACAGATGTGATGCCCATCTACATGAAGGACCAGAAGGAAGATGCAGGGAACTGCAGGCGTGTCAGTCTGAACTCATGCAGATCATGTAAGATCATGGAACAGGTCATCGTAAATGCCATCAGGCGACACATGCAGGACAACGAGAGGATCAGGTCCATCCAGCAGGATTTGAGAAAGGCAGGTCCTGCTTGATCCACATGACCTCCTTTTGAGACCGTGACCCACCTTGTGGATGAGGGAAAGGCCGTGGAAGTAGTCTACCAGGACTTTAGTGTTTACACTCCCATGACATTCTTTCTGGAAAAAAGTGGTTGCACATAGTTTGGATTGGTGTAGTCTTTACTGGGTAAAAATCTCTTGATGCCCAAAGAGTAATAGTGAATACAGTGGGTGGCTGGTCACCAGTGGTGTTCCCCAGAGCTTAGTACCAGAGCCACTTCAGTGTCTTAATTTACTGATCATCTGGACAAGGGGATTGAGTGACCCCTTAATCATTTTCCAGGTGACACCAAGCTGGTTAGAAATATTGATCTGCTAGAGGGTTGTAAGGTTCTGTAGAGGAATCTGAAAAGTCTGAATCAAGGGACCAAGGCAAGTTACATGAAGTTAGCATCACAGAATCAGAGAAGGGTTATGGTTGAAAGAGACCGTGAAGATTATGTGGTTCTAACACTTCTGCAATCATCAGGGACAGCTTCCACTAGACTGGCTTACTCAGAGCCCTATCCAGCCTGTTCTTGAACACCTACAGGGACAGAGAGTCCACAAGTTCTCTGGGCAACCCTGTTTCAGTTTCTTTCCCATCCTCACAGTAAAGAATTTCTTCTTATGACCTAATCTCAACCTTCTCTCCTTCAGCCTGAGGCCATTCCCCCTTGTCCTGTAACTACCTGCTCTTGTGAAAAGTTCTCTCCACCTTTCTTGTAAACCTCCTTTAAGTACTGGAAAGCTTCTGAAGTTATCCACAAAGCCTTTTGTTCTCCAGGCTGAATAGCCCCAACTCTCTCAACCTTTCATCTTAGGAGAGGTGTTCCGGCTCTGTGATCAAATTAGTATCTTTCTTCTGGATTTGTTCCAATGGGTAATGTCTTGTGTTGGGGGCCACAGAGCTGGACACAGTACTCCAGGGAGGGTCTCACAAGAGCAGTGTAGAAATCACCACTCTCAGTTTGCTTGTCATGGCTCTTTTAATGCAGCCGAGGATGTACTTAGCTTTCTGGGATGTGAGCAAACAGTGTTGGCTCATGTTGACCTTCTTGTCAACAAACACTCTCAAGTCCTTTTTCTTAGGGCTGCTGTTTATCCATTTTCTGCCTAGCCTGTACTTGTGCTTGGGATTTCCCTGATCAAGGTGCAGTACCTTGCATTTGGCCTTGTTGAACTTCCTGAGGTTCACACAGGCCCATTCTCTCAATCCTGTCAAGGTCCATCTGGATGGCAGCCCTGCACTTGGTGTTGACCTCACCGAACAGCTTTGTGTCATTGGCAAACTTGCAGAGGGTACACTGAATCCCATTGTCTATGTTGCAACAAAGATGTTAAAAAGTGCTGGTCCCAATACAGACCCCTTAGGAATCACCAACTGGATATCAATCCATTGACTAGAACTCTTCAAATGTTATCATTTAGCCGATTTTTTATCCACTGCGTGGTCCATCTGTCAAGTCTATGTCTCTCAAGTTTAGAAACAAGGTTGGCACATAGAACACTGTCACATGCTTTGTACTGTTCAGGTAGATGACTTTTGTTGCTCTTCCTTTGTCCATCACTGCTCTTCCTTTGTCCACCATCATAGAAGGCCACCAAATTTGTCAGGTATGATTTGCCTTGTGAAGGCATGTTGGCTCTGTCATCTCCTCATTTTTCCTGTGCCTTAGCATAGTTTCCAAAAGAAAACTCTATGATCTTGCCAGACACTGAGATGAGACTGACTGGCCTGTAGTTTCGTGGTCTTCCTTATTTTCCTTTTTAAAAATGGATATTATGTTTCTCCTTTTCCGGTCAGTGGGAATTTCATTGCAATGCTAAAACTTCTCAAATATGCTGCATCATTTCATAGCCACTTCCTCAACCAGTTCCCTCAGGACCCATAGATGTATCTCCCCAAGTCCCATGAACTTTGCAACCTCAGGTTCCTTAAATGGTCTCTAACCCAGTCTTCTCCTACAGTGGATGGTTCTTCATTCCCCCATTTCCTTCCTTTCACCTTCTGCATATGGGTGGTGTGGCTGAAACACTTGCTGGTGAAGACTGTGGTAAAAAAGGTGTTGACTGCCTTGGCGTTCTCTATGTCCTGGGTAACCAGGTCTCCTTCACTGATCCTGAAAGGACGCATGTTCAGTAGATTCAAGAAGGCCAAGTGCTGGGTCTGGCCTCTGAGTCACAGGAACCCCAGGAGGTGCTACAGGGTGGGGCAGAGTGGCTGGAAACCTGCCAGATCGGAAAAGATCAGGGCATATTTGTCACCAATGGCTGAGCCAGTGTATGCCCAGTTGGGAAAATGGCCAATGACATCCTAGTTTGCATTAGGAATATTGTAGCCAGCAGGGCCAGGGCAGTAATTGTCCCTTGGTACTTGGCAATGCTGAGACTGCACCTCGAGTACTGTGTCCTGTTTTTCNGTACTGTGTCCTGGTTTTCACTGCAAGAAAAACATTGAGTTTTTGGATCATGTTCATGGTAGGGCAATGAATCTGGTGAAGGGTCTGGAGCACAAGTTCTGTGAGAAGTAGCTGAGGGGGCTGGCGTGGTTTAACCTGGAGAAAAGGATGC
>WEKY01050584.1:0-52561 GCA_013390045.1 Picathartes gymnocephalus
GTCTTTTTAGAAACAGGGCTGTACAATTTATTGCAAAACATGTAGTTTATTTTTTACTTCAATTTAAAAATTTGTAATGTAATTTGTATGTAACTTGTATATATTTTAAAGACTATCAATACAATCTTTCAACTGAAACAATGTATTTTATCATAAAATTACAGTATAAATTTACCATTATTGTACTCAAAATTATGATGGCTGTGTTTCATTATTAAAAGTACTCTAGATGTACATATATTTTTAAAAAATAGCAAAAATGCATTCCTATAAATTGCAGTGCTGTTCCTCATTATTTCACTCTGAAAGAAGTCACAGCAATTCTTTGCCAAACATAAAGTTGTGTACAACCTGAGTGTGAGGAGATTTCTACCTCTGGGCCTCTTAAACATTAATTCTTGGTGAAACTTTCTTGTGTCTACCTAAAGACCATATGCAAACATATCAAAATACAAATTAACATATCACACTTACCTATCTTCTGATTGAAACTGTGCAAAAGGAATATCTGACTAACTCAGGTTCTGAGATGTCCACTCCCTGTTTGGATTGAACTATGTTATATGTGAACAATATGCTTGGGAGATTTACTGAAATTCTAAATCCTTTGGGATTTCTGATGTAAAACAGAACATACAGACCTGTTTAATTCTGCAGATAATTTCCAAAGCTCTTGTAGTGAGGAAGAGGACAGTTGTCTATAATATACTAATTTTTCTACACTATTGGTAAGGATTTACCCAAGATGAAGCACTGAAAATGTCTTTTGTAACTTAAGAAAACCTGGCTTAAAGAACACGAGTTTTTACTTGATTAAACAAGCTCAGATTTGGTGAAAAAAGGGCAATTGACAGACAACGTATTCAGTATTTAATGAACAGATATATTTAAGGTATGTACCTTTTCCTTCTAAAGTAGTTTGAAATATTTGTAAGTTTAAATTAATTAATTGCAAATGTTTTTGTATGTAAATTTTTACTTAAATTGAGAAAACTCGAAGTGGCCACATGATGGTGCCAAGTCACAGCAGTAAAAAATGAGTGCCTTATGAAAACAACATCCACCACTTCAGCAGCGAGTCTGTTTTCCACTGCACAAATCCAGAGGGCCCAAAGAACTGTTGGAGAAATTAATATTTCAGAGACCATATTTGAAATCCTAGTTCCTTGGTTAGCCATGGGCTTTTGTTTTAATGTCCATAATCACAAGAGTCCCTTCTTATCTTCATTGCTGGCAATAATATACATTACAAGTTAAATAAGAATAACTTTAGTAATCCAGATAAAGAAAGCCAGGTAGTTTTTCCAGTAAAGTATCAGAGCATCTCTACTGACACCCATCATAAAAAAATCAAACCCAAATCTCTCACTCTTTTCATCCCAAAGTGAGAGACATACACTCCACCACTCCTTCCCCCCAGTTCAGTCTTGTGAAAGAAATCTATTAAAATTTCATCACTTTCAGGACTTCCCATCCTAAATTTTTTCTACTGTACCCAGTTCTGTACATGGAAACTGCAAGCAAAGGTTTGGGGTTCTTCTACCTCGTCCTGTGTGCAGTCATGGTGGGCTTTTTCAATGTGGAAAGAGGAAAAAATAGTGTCAGGCTTTGCAGAGAAGTAGCTGTCACTGCTTTTGAGCAGCTGTTGTTAGGTATGCTTGAATTCAAATGTCCAAATATTTCATTATTTTATGCTTGTCTGGCCTGGAGGGTCAGTTCCTGCACTGGGCCTATGCTTCTTGCCTAAAGGATTTATCTCTCTTGAACTGGAAACTAATGTAAGACTGTAAGTAATAATAAAAGTATCCTGGGCTGATAGTTGCTGTTATGAGAATGTGAGGAAAAAATTTGTGCAAGTTGCTCCTTTTTTGCGCGCTCTCAATGGGTAAATGCAGATCATTAGAGTGCAGGCCATGCAGTCTTAGCAGTTGGACATTTTGATAGAACCATTTTGGAGCATATATCAGCAAAGTGGGAAGTATTGTCAGGCCACAGTACAACAACTCCATGCATAAGGATTTAAGAAATTGTTTCAAACAAAACATTTAATTTTCCATCAGCTACTTCTAATGATTGTCAAGTTATGTAAGTATTGGATTTTATCATAACAAGGCAACACGATTAATTAAAAATTTTCCTGAGGAGTTGGAAATTCCATCTAGGTCTGTTCTAGGTGTAGAAATTGGCAGGGCTAAAGCAAATACTGAAGTGTCATTAAATTGCAGAGACTGTTGGAATAGGCCTATGTAGAATTCACTTAGGATGTAACCAGAGTGTGGCCATCAGTCATGAAATGCAAACCAGGAAAAGCTGTGAAGATGCCAGGACAGGGAAATGGCTGATGAGCCATATTTTCATTATTAGCTTTTATTATGTTCTATTTACAGACAATTGCTTGTCTGTGTTTCTGAGCCTCCTCAGCTGTGAGGAGGAAGGCAGACAAGAGTCAGATTCTTTGATAGCATTGATGGGTTTGATTTTTGACACACAAGGAAATCTCTGGTGTTTTCTTCATATTGATTACTGACATAGTGTCAAATACAGACTCAAAAGCACTAACATTTGCACATAGTTAGAAAAATCAGTATTTTTCATGGATGTAGCTTAAACTTTTTGACACTGTGCCATTAAACTGATGGAATTTCAGCTACAAATAATTCATATCGTATTACAAATTAAAGCAGCCTAAGGGCTCTGTTTCCCAGTTTTACACTGGTGCAACCCTATTGAAAATTGCAATGATAGCCTATTAAAAGCAGGAGTAAAGCAATATAGTAACAGCCTATACTACCCATTGACATTTAAAACAGGATTATTTTTCACCTTTAGTTGAACCTTTGCTTCCATTGGATTCATTAAATTTTGTGATATATTTGTTGCCCTTTTCTCCCAGATGTCAAGTGGGTTTTACTTTTAGAAGTCAGAAACATAACACCTCCACTGGAAACTAATCCCATGCACAGGTCAGACAATCTGTTGCTGCTGAATAGGTTCAATACAATAAATAAAAAGCAGGTAGACTATATTATTACTCTTTTTTAGTCAGGCCTTGAAGTGCTCCAGTGTTCTTAAGAGGTCTTTCTTAGCCAAAAGCTCTGCTCCACCAGCTGATAATTTCACTGCTGTTCCTCTTTTACATTGTCTGTCTTGTGACCAGGCAAAGCCATTCAACCCATCTACCCCACAGTTGTTGCACATCACGGATTTAATAACTTTCCTCTAACCCAACTGGAATGTTTTCTCTCTCCTTTATAGAAAAAAAAGAGGCATAACACAGCAATTCTTTAAGCATGTATTTTAAAAGCCACATTTTTAATCCACTTGGTACTTCTTGGGAAAGAAAAGATGGGAGAGCTGGGTAAAAAAGTGTTCTTTAGGGAGATAGAGGAATTCTTCCAGAGGCTTAGAGAACAATCTAAAAGTCCTCAATCAGACATTTGTGATAATTTTTACATAGCAGAGTCAAACAATGAACCCTTACAGTGAGTTACATAAAAATGTACATTACCATGACTTCACTCAGAACTCCAGATTTCCAATGCTGTATCTTAAGGGCAAAGAATTAAGAGAAAAATCTACTAAACTTCCCTCATCTGGAATAATTTTTGTCAATCATTTGGGAGTCAGGTTCTCTTGCACTGTTGAAATAAGTGACCAAGAAAAGTCTTTGTCTCACAGAGCTTATATGAGGTAGGTGGAAAAGATTTTTTTTTTTTTTGATTGCTCCGTTTATTTACAATGGTAATAATATACTCTTAATGCCCATGCAGTTGAGCCAAAGGACAGGCTGATTAATACCAGAAAAATAGGATAAAGGAAAAAATGGATGTGAAACTGCCCTTCTAACCCTCACTTAGAAAATTAATGATTACTTAGGTTATTTTAGATATCCAGCTATTTTTCACATTATGAGACAGTGTCAAAGGGCCTCAGTTAAAGATTAAGCCATGCAAAATGATGAAATTCAGATTGAGGAGAATGAAATTCCTTCATTGGTGCTGTGGAATGCAGGACGTAGGTTAGACACTACATTACTGTAGATGCCCTGAATTCCCTGAGGCTCTTGCTCAATCCTTAGCATTTTGGCAGTTCTGTAAGGTCAATTCTTTATGCAAATACATTACTAATTATGTGGGTGTTGCATGGGGTCCAATTGAAAACTACCTCTCCACAGTCTTCAAAGACATTCAGTGTAGCTTGCATTTGTTTAAGTTCTGATTTGCATTCTTTTCATAGTTTACAAAGATAAGGATTTCACAATAGATTTAATTTCTTCATATCATTGCATCCATATCTTTAAAACCAAAAAACTTCATTTCTTTAGTGTCATTACTGATACCTGAATTTTAAGGTCTTTCTGAAAAATCTATCCATATATGAAAATAACCATATTCAGACAACAGGTTGATCTTACCCCAACTACTGGGGCCAACAGCAAATGCTGAAGGAAAAACACACAGTAACAGAGCAAGAAAGAGGAACATACAATGACACTTTTCTTCCAAGTATGGTGTGCCTTCCAAGCTTCTGGCAATCTGGAAGGCAATTCCTTGGTGGCAGAGGAATTTTCTGACTCAGATGGTAGTAGATCACAGTGCTTAAGGGAAGGGGAGGAATTTTTTTCCCAGTGATTCATCCAATAGCTTTTAAAAACTATTTTTAAAAATTATTTTTATTTTGTCCCCAAAATATTTTGTGGCAATATAGTCTACCAAACAATTACACTGCATAAATAGATGCTTCTATTTCAAGCCTGCTGGCTGATCAGTTCATTGACTATGTCCTACGTCTTGTATTATCTGAAAAAGAAAATTTTAACCAGGAAATAAGTAGGATAATCATTATTTCTTATAGTATCTCTGTCTATTTATCACTCCTCATAGAGAAACCTTTCCAAATATTCACCTCTATATTGAGGTGAGTTGCATTTAGAGCATGATTTAGGCTCAAATGTTTCACTTTCACCTGTGAAGGTGTTTTCTGTAAGACAGGCCTGGCAATACCAGTAAATTGCATCAGACCCTGCTCCAAAGACACTTATTTAGATAAGGAAAGTAGTTGGGTGTTGAAATTAGCCTCGAGCAGAGCCTGGGAACCTCAGCCTTTGCAAAAGGTAGCTGGAGCCTGTGTGAGTCCAGTAAAGGTCAGTAAAGGAATACATCAGGATTCCTAAAGTGATCACTTTTTGAAATCAGAATACATATTCTGGCATAGAATTAGGCTGGTGATGTGGTAGATCAACCAGATTGATCTCCCCAGAGAAATGAGAAAGGCGCCTTTCATTGAGGCTGCAGAGTTCCAAAGGAAAGGAAGGAACACTGCACTGGGACAGGGCTGCTGAAGTGAGTGGAGGGGTTACAATCCTTACGCAAAGCACCTGGCAAAGAGCAGCTGCCCTGTGATCCAGGGGAAGCTTTGGGCTGCTGAACTCTAAGCTACAGGAGAATGTTACCCTTTCGAATCCTTTCAGGTGGAACTTGGACTGTCAGAAGAGGTCAGGTGTAACAGATTAGCAACTGGCAGCTCTTGGGTTAAATTGATGCTTAGTTTGTAGGAAATTGTAGGGAAAATCGCACAGTGTTTGGATCAGTATTTGTCAGTATCGATCCTTCAAGTCAACTGTTCATGGAGAGCAGTGACATCATTCTACTCCTATGAAAGAACTAGACAATGGATAGTTATCTTGTCTTTAAAGCACACTTTCAAATATACTTGTAAAATACTGACATCAGAAAGGAATGCAGGAAATATCAATCAATTGAAATTTTAAATATAAATGCTAGTTGATATATATATATTTTCCCATATCTAGAACTTAGACACGTCTGCCCAACTAGAGCCAGCAGAGGAGAAATCAAAATATTAAAAAAACAAATCTTGCTGTTGAATGGTTTGTAATATCAGGTTGAGAGATCAAACAAGTTGCATTTACTTGAAACCCTTTGAATCCTTCATCATCCTTTGATGCATGATCACACCATCTCCCATCTTTTGCATTTATTAAAGGGGAAAAAACTAACCCACACTCAAAGTGCCTAGAAATTGGCTTTCAGAGCAACAGATATATGAGTTGAGATCTAGTGGAAGAACCCAGAAGAAGGAAGTGGACCCTAAGCTTCAGTTAGCTGGAACATTTAGAAATACTGGATTATTAAAAAAAAAAAAAAAAATGCACCCAGACAACTAGAAGTACCCACCAGTCTTAAAGTTGAATTGGTTTTATATTTCATTTATCAGTGTCTTTTTGATGTCACTTTGTAATGAGAAATCTGATTGCTCATCCAGCCCAGATGAACCGCTGCTGGTGTGCCCTTGCCTTGGTGTGCTAATGGTGACCCTAAAAGAGAAGTCCACGGATTACAAACACCACTGTGTAACAATCCCCAAGGGATCTACATGCCCCAGCAAGTGTCCAGGGTGTCCTTAGGCCAAGAAGGTTTGAGAAGGAGTCTGCTTACGGATACACAGCAGTGCTGCCACTGCCCTGAGCTCCTTGAGCAGTGACATGTGCCTTACAGTGCCAGGTTTCACTCTGTGATTCTAAGGCAGGTGCAGTACTTCACTTGGGATGTACAGAAAAGGCTTGCTGCTCCTTGAACACAAGCTCTCCAGTACTTTCCCACAACTTCTTCCCTTTCCACTTAGGTACATGCAAACTATCAAAGCAGCTTTTGGGTACAGAAGTCCTGTTTGGTAAGTTATTTTTAGTTATTCTATTTATTGAAACTCATGCAGAATCTAATGTACCAGCAATGTAAGACGTGTTGTGAGAAGAGGTTAAGCGTTGCATTTCTGCTCAGTTTGTATTTCAGAGCTTCATATTAAATTCTGCTGAAGGTTTTGGGGGTTTTACAATACCATTATTTATTTGTGCCTGTTAAAAAATTCCAACTTATATGTAACTGCTTTAGATGCTGTCTCTGCTGTCTTTCAAAATTGAGGCTCTTCTAAGAGCTTTGCTGTTGCTGACACCCAACCCAAGGTTATTCACATTCTGTCAGGAAAGAATTCATGTACTTGATTTAAAGCACTTTCATATTTTGGTTAAAATAGTTGTCACTCATTATTTTGTCAGTCTGCCACATCCA
Organism: Picathartes gymnocephalus; assembly: GCA_013390045.1. NCBI lineage: Eukaryota > Metazoa > Chordata > Aves > Passeriformes > Picathartidae > Picathartes > Picathartes gymnocephalus. The sequence continues at coordinate 7,089 of WEKY01050584.1, forward strand.
TTGCATTCAGGGCATAGCAATACTCAACCAACCATGTTAGTGGGCAAAATCCATCAGAAAGTTTGATGCCTAACTTGAAGAAGACTATGGCTCATAAAACTCTGCTACTCTAAAAGAATTATCAGCTGCTGAAATCACTTCAAAGTAATTTTCTGTTTCAAATTAGAGTGCATCTTTGCAGCTTAATCAAGTAATTTAATTTACAGCCACAGATATTATTTATGGCTTATCATTCATATATTATAAGCCATTTGCTCCAAACTACATTTGTAATGTTGATAGGTACATTAACGTACATAATTAAAATCAATACATTTTAAAAACTAGAACATCCCTAATGGACTACTTAACAATCACTGTGATGCCTTCAAAATGTTGTCAAAAGCACAGGGATTGTCTCACAGGCTGTTTGCATTAGAGCACATCTATCCATTTGCAACAGTAGCATTTCTTAACATTTTGCTTTAAAATGCTTCTAACATAGAATAAGATCATCAACAGAAGGAAGGAAAGAAAGGGAAATATTTTATCCACGTTGCTTCAAGGATAGGCAGGTATATCCAAATATAAAGTTGCCCACAGAGAGTTTAGAGTTCAGTGAATGTGTGTTGACAGATACATAGACTAAACACACTGCAGTGCTGGATCATGCATAAGGACATCATGGAATTGCTAGTCTTTGTCTTCCATCTGCCTTAGGAGTTGAAAACATAAGGACTTTTATTCGGGTGATGGTCAGAAGTTTCTAACTGCAATGACTGCTCAGCTGCCTTGCAAGGAGCCTCAGGAATGTCACTCACTGTATTTAATGCTTAAACACCATGGAAACATCTGCCTTTTAAAGACTCATCCAGAACACCACAGTCATCCCTGCTGTTAGAATCCATTTTTCCAACCATCCTTTGTGAACCTGTGAAAATAATTAAGCACAGGTGTTTGACCAATATGAATGTGCTGCTGTATTGGTGTACACACGTGTGAAAAATAAGTAAAAAATACCTACAAATAAGTAGAAAATAATCATAAAATTCTACCACTCTCCCTCCCTCTAGTTCTGCATAAGTGCAAGGGCCAATACAAGGTGGGAGGCACTGACAGATCAGGACCTACGGCTCTTGGTGGCCTTGAAAGACACAAGTTCTGAGAGGGGCTGGTGCTGGGTTTGGCAGGATTCAGCTCTTTGTCTATTTCCTCAGCATATCGATATGGGCTGGTATCTATTTTTCTCTCATCTGGACAGCAGTTTTCTTTGTTTTGCCTCCTTGTTTTGGCTTCATTCCACCTTTCACTCCCTTGTCCACCTTTTTGCACCAGCACATTTTGTACCACCATCCTGCCTGTCAGGCTGGTCCCAAACCTGTCACTGTCTTTCCACAGCATCCTCCAATCATCCTCACAGTCAGTTTAATGATGCCAATAATCCTCTAAGATATGATCTGCCCTCTCCTTCCATACAGCTACAGTGACAAAAATCTATCCTCTCACCATTTAGAATCTTGCTTATTTCAGTTCCCATTACTTTGACATCAATGAAAGTAAATAGATGAATAAATTAAGTTCTCGAAAAAGATAAAAAGTGTTCCTGAGAATTTGGATGATGCAACATTTCTGAGGTAAATCAGAATTTGCCATTCTGATTTGCAAGTGGCACACGGAAAATTTCTGGTTTTTCACCTCACTGAAAAGCTGATGCTTTCAGCCTGCTGCTGAATTCCATAACAGGTGTTCAGTGTTTTTCCATACCCAACTGGAAAGATAAAACCTCTGTGTTTCACTATGAATCATCAGGAAATCCAGAATTTTCCAAATATGACTGTTTTAGGGCCCTAAGTACCCTTTTGCTTTTGCCCTGACATAAAGCAAAGGTTACAGACTTAACTTCAAGGCATCCACCCAAGCTCACAAGCCTCCATCAGTGGAGTGAGAGAGATGTCCCTCCTCGGATCTGCTGATTTAACTGTGCTTCATGCCTGAAACTTTATCTCTGGGCTAGCAGTGGTGGCAGCCTTTTGCATCTGGGCCGTGGAGTGAAGCTTGAGCATGACTTTTATTGGAAGTTCACAATGTATCCTGTTCATTCTCTCCCAAATAATGCCCAGCAGCACAGAGTGAAGGCTGGCATGTGCTGCTGCTCTGCCACAGGAAAGCTCCTGCTGGGATGCTTCAGCCTCAGTTGGAAAGGGTAAGTGATGGGTAGCTCATGCGAAACACTGGCTGTGTTTCAGCCTCAGGAGGTAAATACAGGATGGATAGCACACAGGGATCTTCAGGATTAAGGGCTGGTTCCATAAAAGAGCACAGATTAAAAAGCCCTGCCTATCACCTCTGAGTATTTCTGTGTTTGCATTATTTCCATTTATAAAATGCTAGTAAATGATCAAAAGCATTGGAATAGCTGTAAAAAAAGGTGCCACAATTAAATGGCTTATCAGTACTGCAGCTCTCCTGGAACTTCTTCCACTCAACCTGCACAGAAGAACCCACTGGTACTACATTTTCCATCCTGACATCCTTGGATGGTGGACCATGCCAACTTTGGCTGCACATCTGGGCTGCTGCAAAGGATCTGAGGTTTTGGGGGGCAGTGCCCTTTCTAAGAGGGGATAGAAATACCTTTTGTATTAACTTGACCTCAATTCCATCACCATTCTTTCTTGTGTATCTCTGCAGGATTTTCAGGGACGAAAGTCAGTCACAGGGATTTAATTTCACATTCCTTGATCAGTTTTGTTTGGGCTGAGGTGATCACTTCAGCTTTCTGTCTGTAAGAAACAGGAAAGTCCATAATCAAAGAGCAAATGCACAGTCTTTATCAGGACATCAATACTTACTGGTAACAGAAGCACTCAAAGAATACTGATGTGAACTGATGGAGATAAATATTCCAGTAAAATCATAAGGAGTAAATTCAGTTGGGAACAACGTGAAACTTCTTAGGAAAACTTGAGTCCTGACAGACACCAAATAAACTAAAATCAAAATTGGCACATGGCTGGCCATGTGCTTGGATCCAATTCATTCCTTGACATATCAAGAGTCAAGAAATCCTAATCATCAGTCCCTCATTAAAATAGCTTGTGCTTTTATGTCCTGGCTAATAAGGTTCCTGGAAAGATGACTTGTTAGTCTGCAGTATGGGGAAACCTGGAATGGTGGGAACAGTGCACATCATGTGTGGAGGGCAGCATCTCAGACTGAGCTACTGCTGTGTGAGAGACAGAGTCTGTGCCCAGTGAAGGCCAGGAGAGAAGACAAGAAGGGGCCATGGCAGCAGCTCAGAGGGAGCTGAGGAGCAGTTCCCAGGGTCAGGATGAAGAGTTCTGCAAAGAAATGGACACCGTCTATTCTGTGCAGCAGGCCTGGCTTGCCCTGGTATTCATAACCTGCTTTTAACTTCAGCATTGCCAAAGAATGATTTTATCCCTTATCTGCTCTCACAACACACCTGTCTTTAGCTCCTGGGGCCAGCACTGGTTTGACTATCAGAGAACACACAGGGAAGGAGCTGCATGCTGGAAAACTCTCCTTGGATGGATGTTTTCCTCCTCCCAGCCTCTGCAGGTAGAGCACAGGGGAAGAAGCCGCACGTGCAGATGGAGAGGGGCTACTTCATGTTCTGGTTTCATGCATGTGGCTTCCTTCATCTGCAGTTCCAGAAAGGGAGGATTTGTGCAGCTTTTCTTCTGATGACAGCTGCTCTTCCTTTGCCCTACCGAGTAAACTGTGATTAAGAACCTTTTATCACCAAAAATTGTCACTGTCACGAATAACTAGAATAACGTAAAGCAATGAATTGTGCTGAAGCCCACACTCCAAAATGGCTGAAGTAATGAAACGTGTTGTTATGATGAAATTACCTAAAAATATTTTCAATATTATGCAAGCTGATCTCGAGGAGGAAGGAAGCTGGTTGACAGTACTCATTAATGTTTATTATGTGATTTTCAAGTGCTTGAGAATGGAGGTGTTTCGAGCAGGCAGAGGGGCCAGCGTGATGCCTGCTGGCAGAGGAGCCATTCCCTGGGAGCTCCCTGTAGTGCCTCCTGCAGTGACTGCTCTTGGATTATTGCCATCTCTTTCTGTTTCAGCAAGAGCACTGAGTGCAACTCTGGAGCAACTGCTGACAACGGAGCCAGCAAAACATGTTTGCAATTCAATATTTAAGACAACTATCTTTCATTTAATGACCTTGAGACTGAAAAAAAAAAAAGTGATAAATACGATAGAGACAGAAAAAAGCATTTTCCTTGAGTATGGGTAAGCAGAAGAGGTGGACAGGTAAAAGCAGCTGGGAATTTCAAAAGCATTTCAGTAAATTTTGTGCCGTTTTTAAGGAGCACCAATACTTAGAAGAACATGAGAAGTGTGCAGACCTGTCAAGTTGCCAACAGTCACCTGACAGTATTTTCTACTAGACCTGCACAACTCACTCTTTCTGGTTTCTCTTCAAGTTTCGCTTCCAAAGCTTTTAGTTAAACTTACTTTTGCACATCAAATGCTGCTCTGATGTCTTGGCTGCACCTGTCTCATGGTGAAAGCTGTCTGGCATTTGGAACAAGGAGTTTAGAGCTGCAGGTTTGCTTAGAGGAATACCAGGGATTGTGGTGTCCACTGACATCAGCAAAGCACCAGTGGTTGCAGTCACTTGCCCCAGAGCTTAGTGGGGAGAAATCACATATCCCTCACCCTTCTGCAAAACCAAGTAGTGCTAAAATATGAAAAAAAACTCCAGTAACTGATTTCTGGTATCACTTAGGAGAACAGAATTCTCAGATTTGCTCTCCTTTACCCACATCATCCCTGCACCAGCCTTTTGTACTCACATGTCAGTGACTGAGGGGTACAGGACTTTCCTCTGAGCACCATAACCAGAGGGGAGAGATTGCATGCCAAGGTGAACCAAATCCCAGAGAATGGTGCCTATTATATGGGCTGTGCCTGAAGATATCACTATAAATAAGGGGGAAAGAATGCATGCAAAAGCAGTAATAATCTTAAATAAACTGTAATATTCTAAAATATACACTTGGAGAAGATCCACTGCCAGGTGAAACAAAGCAAAAAGACCTTTACAGTAGATAAATGCTGATCCTCCTAAGCCAAGCAAGGAAGGAGGTATCTTCAACATCTCTTTTAAGATAGGATAAACTGTTCCCTCACGTCTCCATGATGACTATCAAAAGTTTTCGTGCCTTCTGTCTCAGATGGGTGAAATCAATGTCTCCTCAAGAGTCTGGGTTGCATCTGTGAAAATCTAATAAGTATGGGCAACACTTTAATAACAAATTACATTTGTTTCACTTTTCAATACCCTTGTGGAAATCAAAATGCCAAGATAAAGAATGAGGATGTGTCCCTAAATTGACAAATGCTACTTAACATCTTCAGAGAGGCTGGAAAATGGAGCTTAATGGGTCCCATTAAGTGAACATTAACATAAAGGGAGAAACTACAGCAAGGACTTTTTTTTTCCAGTTTTCATACAAATGCAGCAAAACAGGTGATGGTAAGTAGTGTTGGAAAGACCTCTGAAGGGCATGGGTACAATTGAAAGTAAATTCCAGATATTTCCAACAGCATCCTGTGAGATTTCCAACAGTGAGATTGTGATGTGGTTTGCTTCTCTGAAACTGCTGCCCGAGGGACAGAGGACAGTGAGAGGCAGGACCTGACCTGGTGACTGCTGAAGGGGAAGCAGTGCTGGAGCTGAGCACAGGGAAGGAACTCACTTTTAGTGTGTGGTGGCTAAACTCAGCTAATCTGGCTTCTCACACCCAAATCCTTGTCAGCTAGGCTAATCATGGCCCCTAATTCAGGTCCGTTGAAACTCAGGAATGTTTTTTCCTTTGGGGAAGTGGGGTGAAGTGGAGTGAGTAACCTCTGCTTGCACGTACACGATTTGCTGCCAGCAAATGTGGCCTTTGCTTGTCTCTGAGAATAGCACTTGATAGCCTGAGGTCATAAATGCATTTATTTTGCATGTCATCACCACTCCTCTTGTCCATGATAGTGCTCACCCACCTATCACACAGAATTGCTGCAGGATGCACTGCTGAGTGCTGAAATTCTTCCCTCTGCAAAAAATAACACACAGGTCAGCCCACTTGTTTTCAGCTCAGGGCTTTTCACCACCCTGCAGTACAAGCTGTAATGAAGTATCATTTCAATGTCTTTTACACTATTAAGAGCACAGCATGGTGCCCCTGCTTCTTGCTGGTGTTTGAACTTCTGTAAATTGTCTTCCTCTGGCCCAGGGACTCGCAGGGGCAGGGAACTGGCCCGGATGCTGTGTGCTCCTGTGGCCGCACAGAACAGCCCAAATACACCGGCAAAGTTCCAGATCCCAACAGCTGCCTCTGGAGACTGGCGATACAATATGAGAAAGAAAAAGTGGAAAAGCTCCACACGAGTTATTAAGGATGAACTCACTACTGAGTTCATCCCTGGAGTTAAGTCAAGCTGCCTTTGCTTTGCCTGGCTGCTCTGTGTACAGTTTCCACAGACCACTTGAGGTGGCTTTGTTTTTGAGCTCGGTAACATCACTGATCATTGTTGCAAGTTGAAATATAAACTGAATCCTGAATGACTGTGTTTGTTTTCACAATCAATGCCTGGCTGGGATTGCTCTGTGCAGCCCTTCAATTGCTTTTTTAAAGTGCAGTGCATGAGTGTACACAAAAATTGGTTTGGGCCAAAGCAAGGGAGAGCACATTTTTCTCCAGCTCCTTCTGAGTCCTCAGAGCCAAGTTAGCTCCTTTTGACATTAATTTAGGTAAAGATTACCCAACCCTTTGTTGGTTTGAGTGAATTTCAGAATTCCCTTGAAAGCAATTACATGCTTCAGTGCCTGGCTGAATCACTGCTTGTATTAAAGAACCAAATCTTGATCAGATCTCGGTCTCTTCCAGGTGGCTTTGGTCCTTTGCTCAAGAGAGAATAACTGCTCTTGTACATTGGTCACCACTCACACATATTCCACCTGTAGAGGAGAAATCTCTGAATGATCCAACCTCCAGTTCCAGCTGCATTTCCCTGCCTCAAGCTATCTGCCTCAAGCTATCTGTCAGAGAGGAGCCTGAATGTGAACCAGCTCATAGTTTGCATGGACAGTGAGGAGGGCAGAGTCTTGGTGCAAAACTGGCTGTGCTTCAGCATGACAGAACAGACCAGCTTTCCCTGTGTAATTTTGCACATACTAAAAAAAGCTGCTGATAAGCTTCCTCTCTTTATCTTACTTTTGGTAGTCATGGTGGCAGTTTGTGTGGACTCTTCCCAGGAGAAAAAATACTGTCAAACTCTCACAGATGGGCCAGAGAGTTCAAAGCAAAGGAGCTTAGATAAAAAAAAAAATAGTCTAAGCATCTGCTTCTTGTCAAACAATTATGAGAAGATAAAAATGCTGAGCATGTGGACAGTCCTTGCATCAGAACAATTCACATTACATGTGCAGGCAGCAAAGCAAATTTCAGCTTCTGGAGTTCTTGGTTACTGCCTTTGGGACTGTCCCAAAGGTGCTGGGACAAGTCAGGTGGTATAAGACAACTCATTGCACTTTGCAGGTAAGGTAATTGGCTCAGCAGCTCTGTGGAGATGGATACAGAACCAGGCAGCTGTAGCTCAGTTTCTGATGGTTATATCAGAACATCCCAGAGGATAATGAAGTAAGGTCAAGCAGAGAAATATGTAAGTCAGGTGTGCAAATTCAACAGCTTTTCCTCCTACTGATTCAATTCTTGTTACAGCAAAGAGATGGGAAGGCTAGCTGAAATTTTGTTGTATGAATTTGCATATTTTCTGGAATTCACAGGTTTTCATTAGGAACCAGGGGACCTCATAACTCATATGTGTCCTGCAATATCTTTCTCCAGGACTGGTTTTTTTCAGTATTTTATAATTCAAAAGTGCAGTAACCACTTTTACTTTGAAAAATCCTTTCTACACTATTCTTTTGTGTTTGGCTATTGTATAAATACCAGCAAAACTTTCCTATTAACTTGGCTCAGTTTCTGCTCATCTTATTTTGTTCTACCATTGGCATATCTTCTGTAGGCCTGGATGGTTATTTTTATATGCCAAACTGCTGTTTACAATTTTATCTTAACTTGCTATTTTTGGTTTAATGTATTTCTATTTAGTAATTTCCATCATCAAGACACTATTTAGCCAAGCTGACCTTTGCATATTTATTATAGCTAATTATAAAAATAGCATTTCCTACCTTATAAACAGTCTGCACCTCAAATTATTAGAACAGAAATTCATGAATAACATATGGCAAACCCTTCTATATAACTCTAGTTAAATTAGCTGTAGTAATAATAGTGGAGGTAGACTTTAAAAGAGTTATTCAAGAGTGCAGTGGCTATGAATGTATCAATACACAACAGTTAGCAATGGAAAGTAAGAATGATTGAAGTTTACACCATTGCACGCAGACATACCAGCTTAGGCAGAAGTCAAGAGCTCAAACAGAGCATAAAAGAGCATAAAGGAAAGACAATAGAAAGTTTAAAAATGAAAAGGCATCAGTAAAACATTCCCAAGAATATGGAAAGAAAACATTAATGTCTTCTGAGCACCTCACAGCATCTTGAGGAACCTGAAAGAAGGGAACAAGCTTTTCAAATATTCCTTTTTATACCATGCTGGGGAGGATGAAGAAAAGTTTGTAGGTTCTTCCTGACTGGCTGAGTTCAGCTGAAGGGAATACATGGCTTGTGATGCCAGATCCTTAGGAGGGTTTAAGAGAGTCAAAAATTCAGTGAGGTGAATACCAGAGGTGAATACCACAGTAATTCTCTAGTCTCAAAACCAGTTTGATCAAGCTGCACAATTTGGAAATCCCACTTGTTTTCAAACTCTGAGACATCTGGAATTGGTAAAAAAGGAAAATGGTGAGTGAAATCCTAAAAACACTGACAGGTAGAGAATTAAAGGCCAGTGGCATGATTAGCTCCAGGCAGCATGTTTTGTACTGAAGACTGATCACACAAATGTATGTCCAGTGATGGAAACTGCCTTTGTCTCGGGCTGTGTCACCAGCTCACACATGTCAGGAAGGCAGGTGTGTGGCGGTGGCAGCTGTGGTGCCTCCTGTCACTCCTTCAGTGTTTGCTGTGAGTGGGGTGGATGAGATCCAGGCTGGGCCCTTTGATGGGGGTCACTCTGCAGTGGAGAGCTGCAGGAACTAGGAAATGAGAGGGGATGAGGGAAGTGTATAACACTGCACAGGGCTGCTGTGCCATTTTAATGAGCATATTAAGGGCCAGTAAGGGAGCTAAGGGGGATCTCCAGGGATTTTTAGCTCCCACTGACTTTCTGAAGTTATTCCAAATGCAGCCACTACTGATAGACTTGGCAGCTTGGTTGTATTCCAAACAATGACCTGAAGATACGGTGCACAAGCCCAGTATTCCCTATCTCAAGCAGTGGAAATAGTTCACAGCTGTCATGTCTGGTCAGATGAGCTTTTACAGACTAGAGAGAGCCAGTTTTTTCATTTAGTTTAAAGCAACGTTGTGTTCCCACAGCTGAAAATGATGGAATTGTTGCAGACAGTTTGCAGTTAAATGTCCTCCATTCTGGAAGTTATTCAACCCTGATGTGAGAGCAAAACCTTCATTCTGCTGAAGCTAGTGGAAAAAGTTCCCATCAAATTCAGTGGGGGTAGGGTTTCAATTTGAACTTTCTGAGATAACCTGGCACACTTTCTGAGATAACCTGGCACAATTTAGAGAGTGGGTGTTACTCAAGGGGTCATTTTCTACCCTATGCCCATTGCTATCCTAGTTGCTGGCTGGGAAGACATGAGAGTTGTCAGCCTTTTCATCTTAGGAAAATCAACTCATCCTTTGTGACCTTTCCATCAGCTCTAATTAGAGTAGTTAGATTAAAGTAAATGCTATGGGAGGTTCAGCATAGACAACATTTCCATGCCTTTACATTGCTTAAAAAAATGGCAAACTGGTTTCTTGGTCACTCAGCAGCTGTGTAGACATTGATGCTGTTAGAGAGTGGAAGCTGGAAATCTCCTCTAGAAGATTTATTATAATTCATGCATCTTTCTAACTGCTGAGTAGCCAGATACTATTTTGAGATTTTTCTGGTATAAATTCAAATAAATTGTTGAAAGGACCTTGGGAAAGGCCCGTTGTTTCAGTATCCCATTCAACATCTGTGAAGACCAAAGTACCTTTAGCAGGTGTATGTCTAAGACATGCACACAAAGTGTATAATCCCAGACATAAATCTTAATTTATGGGTATATTTACGTGTTGGAGATTTTTTCATCTCCCTTGGTGATCCACTGTAGAATTTATCAGTTCTTCCAGCACACATGCCTTCCTAAACCAGATTCCTCTGACTACAAATGAAGTTGATTTCATCTTGGTTTATGTTAGTGTAAATGGAAAAATCTGGATTATCCTAGTCTGTAATAATCCCTGCATGTATATGAAAAATATTATCATGTTGCTGCAACACTTCTTTATTCCAGAATAAATAAAGATAATTCTTACAAATTTTTTGAGAGGCTGAGGATTCTTAAAGTTTTTGGTTTTTTATTTCTTTCCTCCAGTGCTTCTCATTTTTCTAGAATATTAGGTGAAAGGTCCAGGGCAAATTGTTGTACTACAGCAACAACATTCTGTGAAATAAATTAAGCTGTTTAAAGGGAATGTGAATGTAGAATGACTTGCACTAAAAAATAAAATTATTTCAAAATGCCATTAACTATTTCTATCACAATTCTCACTGAGCAAAGCAAAACTGTCATTGATTGACCCACTGCCAATAATACAGCACCACTTAATATATTATTATTTAAAAAACAATTCAAAAAATATTTGTCCTTTTTCTCTGTTTTCTTACTGTTCCCATCCAGCAAGACACTTTAATGGCATCAGTTTGGGTGGTGCCATTTGGCTCCTGCAGAGGAAAAAGGGAGCAGTTTTTCTGTTATGCTGGCTACCATTTAATCCTGATTTATTTTCTGCCCAAAGTCCTGACAGCACCTCTCAGGTTTTGTGGCCTTGCAAAGATAGATTGAAATGCAATTTGTCTGCATTTAAATATCTGCATGTCTTCCACCGGGTGATCAGGCTCACGTCCAGAGTAACTTCACTGGGGGGCAAGGAAGGGTTACACGTACCACAGCTGAGGCTGGAGTGACACCTGGCCTAACAGAGCAACGAGGAAAACCAAGTGCTTATGTCCTCCCAAAGATTAATTGCTGTTGAAGATGAGAACAGAATCTCTGCAATTAGAATTTGTACCTGGACCAAGAGGTATATCCTTCCCTTTCTGTGCTAGCACTTACTCTCTGCAGCTGCCTGAAAGAGAAAAAACATTTAGCTTGAGATGGCTGATAGTGTGAAGGAAATTTTTATTTCCATTTAAGTATAGAAATTCTGCTTTAGTGCTGAGACTTTGAAATATGTACAGAAGGCTTATGTGCAATAGGACAGAAACCATCTCCAGCTGTGGAATTGGCCAAAGTCATGAAATAGGAAGTGCTTTTTTTAAAGTGTGTGAGACGCTGTCCTGGCTTGCAGCATAAATTATGCATCTTCCTCTTCCTGCAGGCCTGCACTGTGTGTCCATGGCTGAACACACAGTCCTTGGCCACAGTGTCTGGATAACAAAGGAAATGGAAGATCTGATACTAGGCAGAGCAGTCGTTTCTCACTGAGCCTTGTCCTTAATGACATGGAGTGTGCTGTGGGGATGAATGCAGCTACTTTGCTGAGAAAGGAGCATTATCTAAAAGCAACCACAGCTGCTCTTCTGACAGCCATCCAAAGTAATTATCACCTTGGTAGATGAAAGGGAAACAAAAGTCAAAACATTTGAGGATATCTCGGTGTTGGAAAAAAAATTCTTTAATGCTTTCTCATTCCAAATGGCATCAATCTTGCTGATATATTTGGTCAAACTTACTCAGACCAGACTCTCTGCCTCTCTTTTTCTCCCATAGAAATACACCATTGGTTAAATGAGTATCCAGACCTGGTCTAAAGCCCAGTCCCCTTTAATATTCACAATGTAGAAATTAGTACTTAATATCACTTGAATTGATAGTAAATGCTGCCCAAGGGAGCAATTTTTCACTGCATAACCTGCTGACTTGATGATTACTGTGAAATGCAATTATAATGAGCAAGGGACAGCAAAGACATGGAGTGACTTCAGTCCTGACTGGCTGAGCTCTGTCTCTGCAGGGAAACCCTCAAAACTAAGAGAGGCAAACAAAAAGACAAAATGTGTCTGTCCTTGGCTCCTGGCTACAGGGCTGTGTCCTCTGGAAAACTGCACGGGAAGCTCAGCACACCTTCAGGTGTCATGGGAGATATATGATGTGTATGTTACAGCCAAGAAGAGCTGTAAAATATAACACATAGAGAGCAGTCATTAACAAGGCACTGACTAGTTTAGTTTAAATCAGAGAATAGTCAAGCTATGGCAGTGGTACAAATCATATTCCTATAAAACACAAACCTATCTCTGACCGTTGCAGAGCTGCCCCTTTATATTTCATTGTCGCAAAAGTTACTAACTGCAAGATACTGCTTGGGCCTCATAAAACTGTACTCAGTTTTTGAGTGCTTTATTTATGAGAGAAGTGGTGTGATGACATTTTAAATACTTTCTCTCTGAATGGGGATAATGATCTAATGATTATTTAAGTGATTTTCTCAAACCATCCTGCACTGAGGAAGCTGAAATATATGAAAAGTATTGCCATGTAAATGTCAGTGAAAGTAATTAAGCAGTGAGAAATTTAAGAAGGTATAATTTGTTTCATTTTCCCCTCTTCTATGGAGATTTTAAAAACGAGCAAAACTAAAATGTCCTGGGAAATATTATGGGATAATAATATGGCATGGTTTAAGGAAGGTTTTCCATCTCCACTGCAGTTGTCACATAGTATTTCTGTAAAAAATTCAGCATGAAGTATAAATGAACTCTATACTTGATACCTAAAGTAATTTAATGGCATACATTCACTTCTGAGTGTAAACTGTTATATCCATTAGAGCAGAAAATAGTTTATCAGGAAAGTTATTGAATATTTCAAAATAAAAAGAAACAGGCTGGTAAGAATGTTGTCCAGTGATTCTATGAATTTCTGTTAATGGGAGATTTTTAATACAGATGAAGCTATATGTTCCAGAAATTGTTTAGCAAGGTTTATCAGGAGAGGGCCCTCAGTCTTCACTCCACAAAAATGATGAACTAATGACTTAGATTGAGCTGATCCTTAAAGACAGAAGCTACAAGTCAGTTATTTTCATGAGCTCTCTTACAGAGGATTGGGGGTTCCTTGATCCCCTGATCTTTTTAAAAAACCGAGTTAAATTAAGATAAAAAAATGACAAGGCAGAACTTAGAACTTAGAACTAGAACAGATTTTCTAATAGATTTTCTAATACTCTTTTGTGACTTTTTTTTTTTTTTTTCAGGTTTAGTGTGTATATCACTGAGAAATTCTTTCTTTTCTTGTATATAAATGCTAATGCAAATATCAGAGTGCTGATCTATCTGTATCTGATTCATTTTTGTATATGCTATGTTCTCTACTCAATGAATTCACTCATTAATTTTCTGTACAGCAGCTTGTATTTCATTGGATATTTTTTCCCTTCTGTGCAGGGAGAAATAGCTCTGAAGAAACATTTATCACTGATTCCTGCACAAAATATTCCTGAATTGTGAGCTGTGTAGTGTTTATATTTCTTTTGATTTCTTGACTTATTCTGTTTTTCATGTAAAAGTTATTTCCAAGGCAGAATCTTCCATGTGGCCCTTCATTCAATTACAACTGATTATTATGTTCAGTTCTTCTTCTGGCCTTTATAAGGCTGCATTATTTTACTAATATTTCCATTACTTTATAGAGACTATCATGCAATTTTTTTTATCTTGAAGAAATTATGGCTTTGCTATTTGTTTAAATAGATATTTTACTAACAAAAAAAAAATGAATTAAGAAACCATGTGTTGCATAGGTAGTGTTTTTCCATTGTTAAGGGTAGCGTATATGTGTGTATTGTAAATATACATCTATATATAATAATGAAGGTAGAACAGCATTCTGTATCAGCAGCTTAAAGGCTGAGATTTCTGTAGCTGATTATGAAAATTATATTTGATATATTAATACTGTGCTTCAATGCACAGAAATCTGCATGGCTTTAATTTAAAACAGACTTTATCCCATCACTAATGGGAATGCATTTCAACATCCTTGCTAAGTGTGGGATTTCTGATTCAGGCAGGGCACATGAGTTACCTGTTGAATGTTGTGGGAAAAAGAGGTGGCAGGGATTGGAGTGGTGTGGTTTAGAGTTGCTGAGAAGGTGCAGCTTCTCACCAGGAGATGGGAATGGCCTGGTAGGGGCCAAATACAATTTTTATTTTCAGGTCATTAACAAGCATAAAGCTTTTTACAACCAACCAACCAACCAACCAAATAAACAACAGTCATTTCAAAATCTGACCACTTCCTAACATCCCCAGAGTCAACAACAGATAAGATCTTCAGGAAGAAGGTCACCACCAGAAGTTGCAATGAAAAGCATTTCCCCTGGCCAGTATCTCACAGTTACGTCCTCAGTCCCCTCTGTCCCATACATCCAATATAGGACTATTTTTGACCAAATTGAGAAAAAACTGTTTTAGTACTCCTCTCATCTGTAGCAAGCCTTGGTTCACTGGGCAGCACTTTTTGGACCTGCCATGTCTCAGTCTGCAATTGCACATGGGCAGAGAGTGATGTCTCAGCTCTAGGCTGGACCCAATGTGCAAAATTTTGCTCTGAACTTTGATTAACAGAAAACTCTCAGGAATATCTGCATCTTCAGAAAGGATCTGGTGCATAATGAGTTACTCAGGACCAGTGAGAAATGCTATGGGCCTCAGAAAAAAACCCAAATTATTCACTACCTCATCTTCTTGCTTCATAGCCTAACCATGACTCTGGATCCCATTCCTACACTAGTGACATGTTTACCTCCTGCCCTTGGTACAGTGGGAGTGTCCCTCACCCCACACTTCATTTGGACTGCCAAAGAATCCTAAGGGCAAGAACAAAAGGTCTTCTTTGTGCTTGATTTTCTGTGAGCATATTTTATTCAGTAGTTTCAAAACTCTACATATTTTAAAAACATTAGTTAGATTTATCGCCTGTGACTTCATGATCTTCTTCCAGGAATTCTCTCTTTGAAGTGCTTTTCCAGAGAATATTACAACCATGTCTGTTCCTTTTTAAATTTACTGACACTACTCTCTCTTTTCAGATAGATAACACGAGCAGTTCCCAGGCTGCTATAATTTAAACCTATCTCTTAAGCATACAGCAGAGCAGTATAGTGAATAGATACCCCTGAGGTCTTCCCATGTTTTGGAGACTCCAAAGCCAATGGTTTCTAGGAAAGTAAGAATCCCTGACAAACTTGTACCTGCTCTAAACCCTATGACTTGTCCCATCCAATTTCAGATGTTGGTACTCAAGGACATGGTGCTCCTGAGTGTAAAAGTAAAACTGGAGGACAGAGATTCATCCAGTGGGTATTATAAACTCAGAATTTCTTTGAAGATCTATAATGCTCTATGAAGAAAAAGAGAAGCCCGGGGATTCCTGTACTCATGAGGACAGAAAGGCCACAGTCCCACAGTCACAGTATTCCTGTCATTCCTGGCCCTGGCCAGCTACAGAGGACTTGGAACTGTGCAATACTGGAACAACCTAACAATCTAATTTTTACAGCACTGACTTGATTTTAATGAGCAATTATGTAGACAGTTCTGTCATATACATGAGCGTTCTCATTCTTTTGCTTAAAGACTAACACCAGATTACAAAACATGGCAGACCTTCATCCCTCCTGGTGAAAGTAAGGCATTAGACTGAAATGCAAAGGGACAGTCACAATATAGAAACCAAGGTGCTGCTTGTGGATGAATAGTCTTTCTGGGAAAAGGGCCTTGGGGTTTGAGAACACCTGTGTATTTTAGCTAATGGTCTTTAGTACACTACACACAAGCAGTGGTGGAAGTCAGGACTGGAACCCTGATAACTCCTAAAACATGGGTGTCCATCTTATTATCTCCATTTCTGTATTTGTGCCTTGCAAAAGCAAATGAGAAAATTCTTGCAGAGAATGAGAAAGGAAGTGTCCCTCTCTCTACACAGTTTTCTGAAAGCAACTTTTCAGGAGGTGAATCCAATCCCAGTCTCCAGTTCTGTTTAAAGGATAAGCGAGCATCGGCCTATCATCAGGATTCCACCTTGAGGTACTGAACTAACAGCCTGAATTCTTGCTCTGAAAGTTACCATCTTGGCACATCATCTCCTTCTTCTCTGAGTGCCTGTTGGCTCTGTGTGTTTGGTCTGCTATTGTAATGATGATCACAGAACACTTGATCTGATGGAAACAACTTGTGAAAGGAAACCCAAAAGACACATGAACAGTCGGGTATTTAAATACTCTTCTAGGACTGAACAGCTTGAGTGAATCATAGAATGGGCTGGGATGGACGGGACTCTAGAGACCATCTCACTTCAACCCCCCTGCCAGGAACACCTTCCACTAGGCGAGGCTGGTCAAAGCCCCATACCCTGGCCTTGAACACTTCCAAGGCTGGGACAGCCACAGCCTCTCTGGCCAGCCTGGGCCAGGGCCTCACCACCCTCACAGGGAAGAATTTCTTACTAATGTTTAATCTGACTCTACTCCCTTTCCGTTTAAAACTATTACCCCTTGCCCTATCCCTTCATGCCCTTGTAAAGAGTCCCTCTCCATCTCTCTCAAGTAGCCCCTTCAGGTACTGCAAGGTGTTTAAAGGTCTCTCTAGAGGCTTCTTTTCTCCAGGCTGAATGACCCCAACTCACACAGCTTGCCTCCATGGGAGAGGTGCGTCATCCCTCATGCCCCAGAAGGTCACATTTCTTTTGATGGAGCCTGGGATATTTGAACATTGAGACTTTGCAGGGTAAAACCACTTTTTTTTAAATGAGGGAATAAATATTACTAAAAATATTTAAGAGTTTGATGCAGAGGTTGTCAAAGATGGTTTTTGTACCTCAAGACACTTAGATAGAAATTTGAAATACACTAATGATGTTGAAAACTACTAGGAATTCTATCTTGACTTTTATCCCAAATGCCGTAATCCCCAACACTGTTTAACATGGATTTGGTACTCATGTAGGTGCCCTTTGTGTTGCTCTTACTGATAGCGTCGCTGTTCCCACAAAAGATATTACATGCTGTTCTGTAACGATTAATCACTCCACTTTCCTATTAACACAGCAGCAAATGGGATGCTAGTTTCCTTCCTCCCTGCTGAGTAGATCATTGCAAGCAGTTTACTCACAATAAGGAGAAGTAGAGACTGGTTACTGTGAATTGCTGCTATGGATACAAGTATCTTCCCTCTCTCACTGTTCTGAGACTGCATGGAGTGCTTGTTAGCATATTAGCCAAAAGACATTCAATGCTGACTATAACTGTATTATATTAAAGTCTACTACCCATCTTATTTGGTTATAGTCTATTCTGTAGGAACAAATGTCAGAGGTTTGTGTTCCCTGTAAACTCTTCAGAACTAAGACATACAAAGCTTTTGTGTTGATGTTAATAAGAGCTGACAGCCTCATAGGGTGCATAAAAAAGACCAGAACTGACTAAAGAAGAATTTATCTCATATATAAGCCTTTACCAATCATATATCAAACATTTTCAAATAACTCTTTAAACAAAATTTGGAGGAAATTAACTTCTGCTATTGTTTGTACAGTGGTCCTTATGCTAGTGCTGACATACACATAGGTCAATGCTATTTCATTGCAGAACACTAAACAGTGTATCTTGCCTAAAGACATCCATCTCTTTGATGTCAGAAAGCTCAAACATAAAAGCAGCAAGATAAACAGGCAAAAGAGATCAATTTAATTCAGCACTGGAAGGATATGGGTTGTACTTCTTAATAAGATTAAATAAATGAACACTTAAATGACTGCTCTGTGTGAAATGACGTGATTTGTTTCACGTATCTACTCAGTGTTGTGTTCACAGAATATCTCACGTGAAGGATAACAAAGGAAACAGTTCTTGCATCTGTCATTTGGCTGTGGTAGAAATACAATACACAGTTACTGTGAGTGAAAAGCCATTGGTGTCATTCTTTAAGCCTCTCTGATACTTCTTTCATTTTAGGCTCTGTGTAGGGGACGTTTTCAACAGCCTTCGCCACTGAGTCATGTAAATGATGCAAATGACTATTTGCATATGTGAACTGTGCTCTAGCACACACAAAAGTGTGAATTATAGCTATAAGATATTTTCAGTTTGCTTGAAAAAATCCCAGTTTGAGAGACATGTACACTGAACATTTGCACCCAATGAACACCTCAGCCTGTTCTTGAGTGTTACTTTTAGTGCCAAACCACAAACACAAAGAATTGTGAGATAAAACCAACAGATGGTAACCTTTTAACAGTATATAATATTATTTTCAGGACCTCTAATAACTAACCATATGGGGTGTTATATATACCCTTTCTTTACTCTGTTGAGTTATGTAGCTTTTATAAAATAAAATGTCAGGACCTTTTCAAGTTCTTGCTAGTTAAGACAGTGTTTGTTGTAAGGAAGTAGACCACTGCCGTCTGAGACTTGATCTAAAGTCTATTTAAATCTTGAAAAATCAGGTGATGACTGATCATACTGTACCTTGGGCACATGCTTCATGTTCATGGGATTCTCAGTCAAATGTAAGTGTTCTGCCAGCAAAGCAAGCACATGAGTGACTTGCTCAGTCAAGGGTTATGAAAAAAAAGAGATTATCCTGTCAGTACATAATGATAATTATTTTGTGCTGCTTGGCTTCTGAGGCAGTTCCTTATAACTTGAACTAATTCAATACTAATTCACTGACTACACTAAACCAGGGATATTTTGTCATGAAATTAACTTAAATATCTTTTTGGTAACACAGCAGCAATTCAGCTGGTATTGCAAATAACTTTATCATCCTTCATTGATTTTCCCTGGTGTCCCTACAAATTGATGTCTTTTGCTGGACTTTTATTGCTGGGATGCATTAGTTTACATATGAGCTACTGAATGAGGAATTAACAGTCCAAATATTCCACTTGTTTTCTTTGGGCAGCGAATGAAATTTTTTCAAAAAATTAATTACGTTTTTTCTTCCCTTGATGTTTGATCTCATAATAATCTTCTTAATGCTGAGATATGAAATGATTATAAAATCAAGCTTTGGTTTAAACTCATTGAACAAATGTTGAGACTGTCCAAGAAGTAATTTAATTACCTGCTCTGCAAATTGCACACAGCAAACACAACTGCAGACCACAAGACATTGCAGAATTACAGGTTTTGTTTAAAAACTGTCAGCACAGGCAGACTTGGATTTATCTAAACAGATTTATTTACTTTGAAAATTTATGCCTTGACTTACTTCACTGATGCACTCAGCAGAGGAGACATTTCATAGATTACTTTTGGAGAAACCACGTGCTAACATTCATAGACAAATGCCTGCTGAAAACATGTTCAAGTTGCATTTTGATGGAAAACTTCATGAAGCAAACCCACTCATGGGAGCTGTTGCTATGGCATAACACATGATTAATGGGCAACTGAGGATGGGCCTTGATTGCTGTGAGGGGCTCTTAATGAAAAAGGCTAGAAAAATTTATATTAAGAAGGAAATTTATTATCTGGCATAGTTCAAGCATAATTCTTACTAAATCCAGAAAAACAGGCTGTCATGAGTCTGAGAGCCAGACTGCAAGGCACTGACCCTCTGCCTGCAAACAGAGCCTGCACGGGCAGGTAGGAACAATCAGTGTTTTCTGCTGATGTTGGTCAAGATTTAAAGACTTTATTTAAGAATTAGATACAAATTGGCCAAAAGGAGCAAATGTACCCTAGGGGTACCTCAGACTCAGAATCCCTGGCTGGTCCAAGGAGGGAATTGTCCTGCCCTACTCTCCCCTGGTGTGGCCTAACCTCGAGCACTGCGTGCAGCTTTGGGCAGCACAATATCAGAAGGAAAAGCTATTGGAAACTCTTCAAAGGAGGGACATGAAGATGATGAGGGCCTTGAGGGGAAACAAGAAGTAGCTGAGGGCACTTGGTCTGTTCAGCCTGAAGAGGAGGCTGAGGGGAGACCTCATTGCAGTTACAACTTAGTGTGAAGGGAAGAGGAGGGGCAGGCACTGATCTCTTCTCTGTGGTTGCCGGAGACATAGAAAAATACAAAGCCTTAGCTTTGAGTTATTAGCAAACAGAAAATGCTTTAGAGTGCCTTGAAACATCTAGTAACTGTGTTAGTCAGTGACCAAGTGCCCTTTTCTCCAGTTTAAAGTTTAGTGATATGGTTATCCATAACATTGACCACCCCTTAGACAAAACATAAACATAACATAGTATTGTTAGATAGAAAGATGGGACATGATAAATTATATATGTAAGCTGTATGCAAGAAATACGGACATTGACTTTAAGCCAGGATAGGTGCAGAAATTATCACTATAGAACCGTGTTTGTAGCTGATTGGATTATTAGAGAATATAATGCTATTAGAATGCTTAGAGATACATAGGAGAGGATACAGGATATAGAATGCAGCAAACAACACCAAGAGATGCTCATACAGAATGCTTAGAAGAAACACAGAATGCTGCTTATAGAACATGCTTAGATTGCTGCTCGTGCTACTTCTGCCTTGTGCCTCTACTTGGGACACTGAGATCTTAGCAAATGGCATGAACTGTTATTTTACACCCCTGTGAGACTGATTGTGCCTTGCAACAATGAACACCTTTTACAACAAGAGAAGATTCTCTCATCTCTCTAGAAGCAAGCAAGCAGGAAATCCCATACCTGTGGTGACCAGTGAGAGGAGGCAAGAGAATGGCCTGAAGTTGTGTCAGCAAGGTTTAGGCTGGATATTAGAAAAAGGTTCTTCACCCAGAGGGTGCTTGGGCTCTGGAACAGGCTCCCCAAGGAAGTGTTCATAGCTCCAGGCCTGACAGAGTTCAGGCAGGATTTGGCCAATACTCTCAGGTACAGGGTGTGACTCTTGGGGATGGTGCTGTGCAGGGCCAGGAGTTGGACACGATGATCCTTGGGGGTCCCTTCCAACTCACAATATTCTATGATCCCATTATTCTATGGAAAAGACTAAGAGTGCCAGAGGATTTCCAGATCACCACATTTTATTTAAGATATTAGTATAGCATTAAGATTTGTTTCACAAATAACTCAGCCACTGCTAAATCCTGCAGAAATGAGAGAAGTACCTCAGATAGTCAAGTGGCCAAAAGATACAAATTAAAACTGCAAATTCAAGGTTGATTTGAGGATTTTCATTACAAAGGTGAAGGTGGGAAAATCACAACCCTACTTTATCAAAAGTAACAAATCATTTATCACTGACGTGAGCCTGATGCCAGACACTTCCATGGCAATAGTGTGGTATGCTTCTGAGAAATGCTGATCTGAATGTCATGCTTCCCGTACTGGGAAATACTCTAGAGAAAAGTAGCCCATTATTTCCATAAATGAAGGTTTTGTAAGAAATATTTATTGCAAAAGCACAGAAGAACAGAAGGAGAAATAATTTTTTTGTGTGTTGGAGAATTTAAATACACTTGAGTGTATGGTACTAAAATCCCTTAAAAGTTGAATCATTGTAAGTGCAATGGCAAAATACACAACAACCTGTTAAATATCAGCAACAAATAACTAAAGTCACTAAAGTGTCCCCAAATAAAATAATGTAAATTTTTAAGCCAATCATAAAAAGAGGAGATATTAAAGTCTGTGTTCCTCCCTCTCAACATTCCTGCAGAAAATGACCTTTCCATCATTGCAAAGCTTGTTTTTTGCAAATTCTGAAATTATGATGTGTCATAACTGTACCTGAAATGCAATTATGAGAAAGCCAAAATCAGAACAGCTATAGGAAGTGCGTGCTGGAAAGATCATCAAATCAATCTTAGATACAGTGAAAAAACCAAATAACAAGGAAAGAACCTGTAATATGGAAGTAAAAGTGAAGACAAAAACAGAATGGAAAAACCCACTGTTTTCATTATTAAGGCGGACTTTGGGAGGACTTGGCAAGATGAATACCAGCTAGTCAAAATAACAGTGATTGAAGAGGTATCTCCTCACCACATCAGTGCTGGCTCAGGCAGGTCAGTGCCTTCAGAGGCAGCTGTGGCTCAAGAGACACCAGGACTGGGTAGAGAGGGGGAGCAACCACAGACACTCACTTGCCACAGTATTTTTCAAACTGTAATGACATTCAGCTAAACTGAGTTTGGGAAGCCTTGCTTTAGGCTCTCAGGTGTTCCTGAAGATAAGACATTGCCTTATCTTTTTCCTTATTATTAATAATTATGTATTTGCAAAGAGAAAAATTGTGGGATTTGTGTTAGGTTTAAAACACTTAGCAACCATTTACCATGTGTCTCTCTGTAAAGGTCCTTCTTCAGATATTTTTATTAATGTGATTTAACTGAAATAAATTCCATGAGATTATTCACCTGCTTATATTTTTCCATTTCTGGACTGTTTGATAATCCATGATAAACGAATAAGCATGAATTGCCTTTAACTGAAATTCCTCTCATGGTCTCTTAAACGTTACTGATCATGATGAAAAGTGAAAAGACTAATGAAAAGGAGCTATGGCTAGTATTTGATAATTAGAATTTCTGGTTTTATTTATTTAGATGAAACCATTTCTATTAAAGGAAGAGGCTTCCTGTTACAAGCTCTGCAAATACAACCACACCAAAACTCTGTAGTAGAAGTAACTGTTTTCAGTAATTGGGTTTGCTTTGGGGTTTTTTTGTTTGTTTGGTTGGATTTTTTTGGTTTTGCTGATTTTGGTTTTGTTTTGCCTTGGGTTGTGGGTTTTTGTTTTTTTTTTTTTTTAATTTCCTTAAGAATCAAATTACTCTAATTAAGGGCTGCATTGACTTTCCTTGACTGTAATTGCAGTATTTCCTAAGGCAGGGGCAAAATCACATGAGAAAAAAAGTGAGAGGCTCATAGGAAGATGGATGTGAAAAGAAATGTATATTATATACAACTTTTAACATTCTGTTTTCCACTGATTATAAATTACTTTTTGATCAACTCAAAATACTTCTGCTATGTCATGTAATGAAAAGAGAAACCAAATGTCACAGGAAAGAATATTCTGCTGACAGAAAGATTCAGATTCATGTTCAGTAATTCTTTTTCACTCAAATATTTCATGTCAATTCATAGGACTTCTGTGCTTTAAAGCTTCCAAGGTAGCGTGTTCTGAAAAGAAGAAATAGAACACATTACGAACGAGGTTCAGAGAGTCCTGATGCATTCTTTTCTGAGGTTCATTTTGCTTAAAGTCAGTTTTGTTCTGGAAGGTATGCCTGTCAAAAGATGGGTAGTAAAACCCCCAGCTGTAAGTCTATATGGCATAAAATGAGCCACAAATATAGGAAATGCGTTCACTCAGAAAGGTGCCTTAAGATAAGTTTGTGAAAATGCTGTCTTGCTGCTTAGTGATGGTCAAAAGTCAAAGAGAATATTAAATAAAGATCTTCAATTAAGATCCCTTAACAGAAATCATAACTAAGTCATAGAAATCAATGATGGAGCCATTTCTTTATCACTACGTGCAGCTCTGGTCCCCTCTGGGAAGGTGATGCAGCAAAACTAGAGATGATACAAAGAGGGCAGAAGGGCAGGATCAGAGGGACAGAGCATCTACTGCACTGAATGTATTAAAGAGTTGTTGTGGGTTGACCCTAAAAGGCAGCTCAGCTGCACGCAGCCAGGCACTGACCCTCTCTCAGTGGGAAAGGGACAGAAATAGAAGGGTGGAAGTGAGAAGCCTCATGGGTTCAGGTAAAGGCAGTTTAACAGGCAGAATAAAAGCCACACACACAGGCAAAGTAAAAC
Source organism: Picathartes gymnocephalus (assembly GCA_013390045.1). Lineage (NCBI taxonomy): Eukaryota > Metazoa > Chordata > Aves > Passeriformes > Picathartidae > Picathartes > Picathartes gymnocephalus. Next base: position 31,079 of record WEKY01050584.1, read on the forward strand.
AAGGAATTTATTCCCCCCTTTCAATGGGCAGCAGGTGTTCAGCCGTACCCAAGAAAGCAAAGTTTAATCACACATAACAGTGACTTGGCAATACAGTCATTCCAAATGTAGCCCCTTCCTCCTTTTCCCCTCAGCTTTTATTACTGAGATATCAAGTGGTGTGGGACACCCCTTTGGTCAGCTGGGGTCAGCTGTCCTGGCTGTGTGCCATCCCAACTTGCTGTGCACTCCCAGCCCTTGCTGCTGAGGCTGCATGAGAAGTGGAGAAGGCCTCCATGCTGTGTATGGGCTGCCCAGCAACAGCTGAAACATTGCTGTGTTTGCAAAACTGTTTTGGTCACAAATCCAAAACAGCACCCTACAGACTGCTATGAAGAGAATTAATTCAGTCTCAGCCAAACCCAGGACAGATTCCAGGCACTACGTGGTTTAGAAGAGTGATGACTGCAGAGAGGCACTCTAGAGCCAACCTGTGACTGGGGCAACAAGGGAAGTGTTGTTGTGGTGGGTTTCACGGTTCATTGTTAGTCTTTTTATGTATTAGTTGGTTCATTCCTGTTTCCCCCAGTTACTTGGTTTCACCCATGTCTATTATACCCTGTTTCTCCATCCCTTGCCTGAAATTGTATCCACCCCTGAGGTGTCAGTCCTTCCCTTCCCTCGCCTACCCTCTGGAAAATTCCCCTCTCCCTGTCTCCCCATTGGGATGTTTCCAATATGTTCCTCCCCTGTGGTTACCCTATTGGCTTAGCAGTTGCCTTTCCCTGAGAGATTCCACCCTGGTTATCTTCAGATTGGCTCAATGATTGTACCCTCCCCTGGGATCCGCCTGCCTTCTAGAGCCCCAGCGCACGGGGCTCCCCGCCCTTTGGGTTTCAGACCCTGCGCGAGAATAAGTCCTTGTTGGAACCCGGAGTGAAAGGGCCCCTTCTGCCTCTGTGTCCTTGCCAGCACATCTGGATTACAATCTCGCTCAGCATTTGCTGCTGTGGGCTAGTGAGCTACTGCCTTTTTGGGGACCTTTCTGGGATGTCCCCCTTCGCCGTAGCCTTGCTACCGGGCAGCTTGAGCTGCGTCAAAGTGTCATTCATGACTTCCCATAACAGAAAACTTACGGGACACACAAATTATTAAGTTACAGTGTTCAAATAAAAATAATTACGTTTTCTGACAATGCACAGCAAAATTGTAGTACTCAAATTTTGAGGATGCTGTGGCAGTCAAAAAGATGTAATTGTGTTCAGTTCAGTTAATGGAGGACAGGTCTAACACTTGAGTACTAACTCCATAGTTTTCTTCCCATTCCTTTTCCTCCTGCATCCACCACAGGTTCCTGCCAGAGGCAGACTAATCACCTGGGCTGGTTTTTGGGTCAATACAACATAGCATTTATGTTCTTGTTCTCCACAAAGTTATTAACAGGGGAGCACAAGCCAAGACTGAGAGGGAAAATCATCATGTCTTGCATGTGCTGATGTGGCTGCAACCACCTCGAAACATCACACCAGGACATTAGGAAGCTGAGTTCACATTGCACATTAATAACATCTCTATGAAAACACTGAAAATGCTTCTGTAAAAATAAAGCTCTTTGGAGATGGGAATTAAGCAGTGTCACCTTGGCAAGCAAATATTTAGAAGAACGGAAAAATCCTCAGTGTTATCCACACATTTATATAAGCAGTAAATGCAGGTTATGGGCGGATGTTATCATAACCCATGCTCGCAACCACCTTGCTATTCTCTGCAATTGCCAGGGGAAAACATTTCTGAAGAATATAAAGATAACGCCTCAGTTAAATTTAGCACACTATTTTAATCTTAAAATTCAGCCTCTAAACACATGTAATTGATAGTATATGAAGGAGTCATGGAAACTTGCTTTCTATGAAGAAAATTAGTAATGTTCACTTCTGGCTCTTTTCATTACTTTTTATATCACTAGCTTTCTTTCAGTATGCAATTTAGTGATCCTTGATCCACAACATTTACAGCAATTTAAATGTATTTCAGATGCTGGTAACATGGCTCCTGCCATTTCAAATGTTCATGAGTTTCTGAGCTATTCTGCTTCCATTTTTGTTCTTTATGAGCAAATCATTATTTATGAGGTCTCTAATGATAAACTCCTGGTTTCCTTAGGCTGGAATGCATCCTTTTCACAGACAACTTGCCAAGTCCTCTGCACTGCACTTCCAGTCCGGCACAAGAGGGAAGGTGAGTTGTGACCAGCAGAGAAAAGACCCTGGAACCAGAAAGGCAAAAGAGGTTCCAGGGGATGCATGATGGGTACCTTGATGAACTCAGACAGCAGCTGATCACAGAATCACAGAATCACAGAATCAGCGGAGCTGGAAGGACCCACAAGGATCATCTAGTCCAACTCCTGGCCTTGCACAGCACCATCCCCAAGGGTCACACCATGTGCCCAAGAGCATTGTCCAAACACTCCTTGAGCTCTGTTAGGCTGGGGCTGTGACCACTTCCCTGGGCAGCCTGTTCCAGTGCCCAGCCACCCTCTGGGGGAAGAACATTTTTCTCATATCCAACCTAAACCTCCCCTGACACAAATTCAAGCCATTCCCTCGGCTCCCGTCACTGTCACCACAGAGAAGAGATCAGTGCCCGCCTCTCCTCATCCCCTCACAGGAAGCTGTAACTGCAGTGAGGTCTCCCCTCAGTCTCCTCCAGGCTGAACAGACCAAGTGCCCTCAGCCACACACCTTCCCCTCAAGGCCCTTCACCATTAGCTGTTGCCCTCCTTTGGACACTCTCTAATAGTTTAATATCTTTCTTATATTGTGGTCCTGCAATTTCCCTCACTCTGCCTTGCAAGGCTGCACTGTCATGCAGAATTCTGCCAGGTGCATACTTCTGGGTATCCTTCCAGTTATACATGCCTTAAATTGTGCTCCTTTTGGAGACAGGCAAAGAGCTGTGTATTCCCCAGTTAAATCAAGCAGAAAAGATGTTGACATTCAAATACTATTTCGTTTAACTTTTAAAATGATAACCTGAACTTACAGAAATTTTGATGACTGCTTTCAAGCTGCACTCAGTCAGCAATTCATTAGAGTTTGCTTACATGTCAGGACAGCCCCGTGGCACTGCCAGGAAGGCTGGAAAATAGATTGAGTGAGTCTTAGGTGGAAATGAACCAGCCGCAGCCAGTGGGACTAATAATGATGTTGTCATAAGACTCTGAAATTCCCCAAAGCGGATGGAAATAGGGAAGCCATGAAAGCTGTTATCTCACCCATTCACATGATTTTTGATATCTCTTTCTTTTTAGTTATCTAGCATATATGGAATGTTACTCATGACTTTTGACCATGATATATGTGGTGTGCGGCTCCCTTGAAGCTCACAGTATTCCAGCAAAATGCTCCCATTGCCAGAGCCACATGGGAACTGGTAAACCAAGTCTGTCCTCATTTGCAAGAGAATACATTTCAGGAACATCTCTGCTGCTTTCTGGAAAAAAAATTGGAGTTAGAGACATGAAGAATGCTCCCTTTATAGCCAGAAGAGAACCAAAAATGCTTTTCTACTAATTGAAATAGTTAACAGCAAGTAGCCATACATGTTTCTGAGAAAAAGATTTTAATAACTGACAAATATATTAATAACAATTCAATTGATTAAATTAATTCATCAGCACAGGAGTCAGCCCATGGTCAGAGTATCCCATTTCACTAAGGGTGACAATTGAAAATGTGAATTAGGCAGCAGCAGATGGGGATTAATATAAGCATTGCAGGAAAAAAGCTGAAATGGCAGGCAACCCCATTTAGGGTGGAGGGAGATATCAGAGGAATTCCTGAGGAATCAGTCTTGAGTCTAATCTTATTTAAAAGCAATACTGAATTAAAATCCTAGTCTTCATCCAGAAATGTAGGAATTTGAAACTTGCTGGTAACACAAAGACAGAAAAAACATCCCTATGTAGTGATTTATTTTGTAAACAAAATATAGCTACATGGCACTGGAGGATCAAAATGTTAAACAAGTGATTAAACATAAATATGTTCATGAGCATTAAACATGTGAGACAGAAGCCCATTGAGCAAAAGGGCTGTTACTATAACCTTTGCCTATGAAGTACCACCTTTGGAGGTTCCAAGGCTTGGCCTGACAAAGCTAAAACTGTCATCATCCAAGCCAGCAACAGTTTCTCTCTGAGAGGAGAATTGGACCAGGAATCCAAAGATGCTTTCAAACCACTTTTCTGTGTTTCTGTGAGATCAAATGAGAGAATGACAGACAGTTGTATTGGTCACATCATTGGCTATGAACTGCTGTTGCTATCCTGAGGAAGATTTTGCAGTCCTAGAAGGTGTTTGGTAAGTATTCCCTATAGAAATAAGCAGGTTTCAGAAAATGTGGGTTTCCAAGTGAGCCATTTTATGCTGCTATAGTGATGTGCTCAGGAACTTTATCTTAAAAATGTGCTAAAAGAGCAGGATAGAACTAGGAGTCAGCCAGGATTTGGAATGTACCTGCTAAGATCTTTGAATTGTAGAAATTGTCATAAAACACAAACTATTGTGGGGGTTTTTCAACAAAAATTCAAAATTTACTGGAAAATAATTTTAACCAATTAATTTTTTTAAAAAAAAGTAAGATAGAAGTGAAATATCAAGAAACTCAATTTAGAAGGGATTCTGGGGTAGTTGCAGTCTGGACTGTAGGATATGTTGCAAAGTTCTGTTTTTACTTTTCTTCCAAAGCTCTGAATAATGTAGGATTTGAGAGACAATGATGATAATCTGATGGCAGGTAAGGAAGGAATAGAGAGTAAAATTTTTCATCTCTCAAGAAAAATCATATCACACAGACTATCTCTCTTCTCCAGAATGATTTCACGAGAATAGTCCAGGTCAGTCCACAAAAGTTTTAGTAAACTAGCACCTATTTCCTGAACAGGTGAAAACCAGCAGACAAATGGCTGATTTGACCTTGTCATCCAAGAAGGGAATAGATGATGTCTCATCATGTACAGTTTGCATGCAACCCTGCAACATGTCCATTTAAAACTTTTAAAAATGTCTGTATAACTCTTGAAGTTTCTGCATTCTCTCTTCCTTTTCAGTGTCAAGCCAGCCAGTCTGCTGATAGATTTGGGGTCATCTCCACTCAGATTTTCACCAATGGCTCCAAAAATTCATACAGTTAATGTCCTTTTGAATTAACTTTTGTTGTTGTTGGGTTTTTTTTTTTTTTTTTTTTTTTTTTTTTTTTTTTTTTTTTGTTTGTTTGTTTCTTTGTCTGGTTTTGGTTTTTTTTGGTTTTTTTTTTAATGCAGTGGTGGGAGGGAGGAGGGAGAAGGAGGCTCTTTTGGATTACAAAATATGACTCAAAACAAGTCAAGTCTAAGGAAAGCTGAATTTATAGCTAAATGGCTGATATTCAGAAGATCTGGATTATATCCTGGACTGCCACAGACTTCCTGTGTATCCAAAAATCCAAGTATATGAGAAATACTCAGTTTTCTCCTTGAAAAAATGTGATTAGTTCTATCAAGGTAATAAACGGGGAGAATTTATTAACTGATATTTTTCAAGTACTCTGACACATTTGTTTGAGACAATATAGAGCCACAAAAACTGGATATAAATTATATTTCATCACTGTGCATAACAGGGTGTCTACACATGGAATTTATTCTGTTTCTTGGTAGAAGTCTAAATTATTCATGCACTGCAGATTTTTACTATGAAATATTAGTATAATCTTATCTTTCACTTGGTAAAATTAATATTCCTTGACTTTTCATCATTCATTTTCCAGCCCTTCCTCTTGAAGCCACTAAATTTTCCTTACACTCATACTTTACCAATTGCTCCTATTCTATGGAGATTCAACTTGCAGCTCCTCTGAAAGGCCACAAGTAGGACTTTATATTGTCCCCACCCATGGGCACAGAGTGCCAAGTCTTTCTTTTTGGCTTAAGCAGCTTCTGGGCCCCTTTTCCCATCCCATTTCCTTTGTCTACAACTCTTAGCGTGCCAGACGAACCATTTGCAGGGCACCATGATGAAACGGAGCCCAGAACCGCTCTAAGACAAAAACAACAATATTTTGCAGGGTGATTTTCTTTTGGGATAGACATCCAGGGACAGAACGGTGCCTTTGCCAAGGTGAGACTGATCAGCAGCACCTCTCGTGTCTGCACTAAAACACTGCCATTCCCTTCCCTTGCCTGCTGGCCCAGGAGCTTGTGAAGGTTGCTCTACACTACCTACCTGCTCCTGCTTTTGAGGAGAGAGGCAGAAACCAATCCTCAGCTTTCAGCTCCACTCCAGTGAAATCAATCTATCTAACACGTAATGTGAATTGACAGCCCCTGCAGGATCATTAACAAAAGAGTTTGATTGCTTAATTAACTGCCTGATCAGAGTCTTGCTCCTTTCCAACAAAAGCAGTTCAATTGCCCCTTCCAGCTCCACACAGAAGTAAGCTGGTCTTTTCACAAAATCACTCAGAGCTGCCAATACCTGGGGTATGCCACATTATTTGAATTCTGGGTGTCACCCTCAGAAATAAATACTTTGTGCTGAAACCCACAAACACAGCCAACATGCCCATGATTTATTCATGAATGGATTAGGGTATGAATGCAATGGGTCCTAAACAACATATATTAGTGAAAGGGATATTAGTCAAATTAAGTAGCTTTGTTTCAATTTCACCACCTGTGATATCTTTAGATCTTTTCACAGCCTCACAGGCAGAAAACGGCTTTGAATCTGGCAAAAAATGTTCTTTGGAAATTTTTCATATGATGCTACAAAAGGTTTTACTAACCATTTTCAAAAGGACATTATATATGAAAGCAAAAAAAACGGTGAATAAAAGTATAAAATAGGAACTATTACACACTTTCAAAGAGAAAATTTTCCTTATTGGGCAAATAGGTATCATAAGACAACAGCAAGAAACAAACAAGCAAGGTTTTGTAACAGACAAATGGGAACAAGAAGGCTTTCTAGCTCCATGAACACATGAAAATTCTAACTTTTGGTCCTGTCTATATAGAGGACAAAAAGCAAGGGAAGGCAGGAGGAAGCAGCTGCTCTGGACAATCAAAACTTCATCTTAATATCACAAAATTATTCGACCTTCTTTGAAATTGGGATGAAGGAGCCAAAGAAAACTTCTATAATTAAGTACATTCGATTGATATTTTGCAATTTTATTTGTTCTTCCAAATCTGTAAGGTTTCTGAAACAGTAGAGTCTGAGACATTTGATGTATGATGAAGATTTTTATTCTTCTGGTAGTGGAAATCCTGAACTAAAGCATCAGTACGTGGGATTGATTTCATCTGTGTAAGCAGCCAGAGACCTGCCGCTGTCCTAAGCACTGGGAAAGGAAAAGGAATATATTTCAGCTGTCAGCAATAGCATGAAAATATCTTGGTGTGCAGGAAAGGAGCATGGAACTGCACAGGGAAGTGCTTCAGCCCAGAAGCCAATAAGGAACTGCAATGGCTTGGTTTGGAGACTTCAGACTAATGCAACTACTGTATTATACAGCAAGGAAATACTGAACTTAGAAAATGCACTGGTCAGCTCAACAAACAGAGCTGAAAAGAAAGTTACCCTTTAGAAAGGACAGTCAGCAGTGGGGTAGGATTGGCAAACAGATAATCAATTTCAGGAGAGTCTTAGGGAAGAGTTAAAAGGTAGCACAGGGAGCTGGGTGTTGCATGTGTCTGGGTCTATGTCTGAAACTGGGTTAGGAAGAGACCAAGCAGAGGTTGTACAGTAAAAATGTTTAGGTCAGTTTTTCCTGAAGCTTTTGCTATATGTGTTCATTGATTTGATCTTGTATGGAATGCTGTACTATCTATGATATAGCAATGCATTCAGAAATGTGTCCAAATAGATAAATAAGCAGAAAAACCCTCTTGAAAACCAGCAGGCATATACACAGTTTATATTCAGTTTATAGCAGGTGGTTGCAGTCTTTGTTTTACACTAATTATTTCCCTTTGTAGGGACATCTCATAGAACCCAGTTGAATAATTCTTGCAGTAAAATGGTATTTGAAGTAAATTTATGAGAATCTGAACAGACAAATAGAAAGCCCTCACTTTTAAGCCCATGTAGTTGTGTATTTATGGAACACTAATGTTATCTCTAAGCAAATTTGTGTCTTTTCATCATGCTGACAAGACAAAGTCAAGTCCAAGCTTCCTTACTTTTCCCCATTCAAGACATGGCTTTAGTAATAATTATTGCATTTGGATTGTGTGACTTAGTGAAGATCCTTAAGTGCTTTAAATACACTGAACCATTCTGAAGTGCACTCATTAATTGCACAGAAATTTCTGCACTAATTCAATGTCCTGTGACAGTGATTTACATCCTATTTTTCAGTGTCCAGGCATCATCTCTGGGGTTTATTAATTTGGAACTAAAACATCATGTGATAAATCACAAACAATATTGCTGGAGTAGCTGACGGACACAGGAGAAGACAAAAGAAATATTATATATGAGAAACAAAGCTCAGAAAAAAGTAGGAATTAATGTAAATGTCATTCAGGATTACTATTCTGTAAAAATAGTGCTATAGACTACTATTCTTATTGTTCATCCGTAACATACAACCATTTTAAAAATAGGTTTGCATTGGAGGTTGCAAGGAAAATCTAGTGGGCTTCTCTCTCCTCTTGTTTGAATTCCTCATCTACATTACAATGTCTGATTTTTAAAGAATGCTGAATGAGACTGGGACCTAGGATGGACTTGTCTAAATGTTTACTTGTTTAGTGTCAATTGAAATTCAGCTATAAGCTTGCTTCAAGTTATTATTCACCAAGAAAAGAAGAAACAAAATTGGGCCTAATGGCTGTCTGCATCTTGGCTGGTTCTGTATCCTCAAAATCTGAGACTCAGTATCTCTTCTTCCACGATAACAAAGTCATAGGCCTGTGGTAGTATCTCTCAAGTTCAAGTACTTAGTAATTAACATGATAAAAGCCATCTTGATTTATGTAACTGCCATGAAATTAAAACAAACATTTGTGAGGAGATATCTGAAAGAATAAACAGAAAATTCGAGCAATGATAGTGAGACTTTCTGATGTATGATCCTGCTGGAACCCGCAGCGGGGAGCTCATACTGCAAGCCTGGAGCTGTCTGCACTACTGTTCAATGGCCCCAGACAAGATTAGAGTGATTTAATCACTCACTGAAAAAAATCAGCTAAAGCCTTCGAAAGAGCTCCCTTAGCACTGGTGCAGCTGATCCAAGCCCTCTCCTTGTGCTCTTCTAGTGGGCTGTCACTTTATGTCAACACCAGGATCACTTAGGAAAGGCTTTCACACCCCTCTGTGGGAGGCACTGTGGTGTCTCCTTGGCTCTGCCCGTGGCAGGACGGCTGCTCAAGGCTCATTCCTGCTGCATGTTGACACGCTTTGGTCTTCCAGCTCCCTGCCCTGGCACTTGCCCTCTTGGCTCAGTGTTCCAATCTGTTTTCTTCCCTGAAGGGTGTCATGACTGTCTTAGCTGTAGCTGTGATCTTGTTTTCCTCCTGCCATAACAAATCTGAAAATATATCCAGAGACCCTAAGTATTGTATCCCGAGACCAATGTCAGCAAACATGTCCAAATAAATTAAAGGGAGATATGTACAACATCATAAAATATTCACAATATTGAAAAAGAAGAAACTGCATCCTTGGTGAAGTGCAGAAGAGGAGTTACAAACATGCTGTAAGATGGGTAAGTATTGATAAGGGATTCTCAAGATCATATATAATTTACACAATGGAAACCAAGTTACATAAGCAGGGAAGAGCAAGCACTGTTGGTCTAAACTGTGTTTATTATGATCAGCAAAACACAGATCAGCATCATAAGTTCTGCTGATGTTTTAGGACTTGAGTATAGGCTTAAAGCTTGAGATGTGGTCGGCTGGATACCTGAATGGGCCTGAGAAAATGTGGTTCTTGTGTAGGAAATGGACACGTATTCCTAGCTGGTACCACCTTGTACTCCCAACAGATACAATAATACAGTAGCTGAACATTTAAAAGCAATAAAAATTTTATGGTAAGCAGATATCCAGATGCTTTTTAGTGTTGGTCATTGCAGAAGATAAACGTATTGCAGAAGACTTATTTTAGAGCAGCAATTAATTTCCTTCCAACGACTACTATATGCCATGACATCTGTGGATCTCGTTGGAGGAAGAATTGTACACAAAGCATAGGTGTTTCACCAGCCAAAGCTTGTGACAAACATCTTCCCTGAGAGGATTTCTGCCCTCTTAAGATTGTTCAGTGCCTGTTGCTGAGGGACATGAAGTACAGATTGAACAAATATGTCAGGAATAGCAGAGACGTAGTTAAGGCTGGGATAGGTCACAGGTCATCGTGCAGGAATTTGACTCAGCATGTCCAAAATTCATGGTTTTACAAAGGCAGATGGCAAACTTTAAGCTGTATTAATAACGAAACCAAATGCTAACTATTTTCAAGTAGAAAATGGAATGGCAAGTTAGTGAGTGCTGCTCAAAAATCGACTTCCTACTTAACTGGTGTTGAGATATACTTTAATAGCTGGCAGCCTGCTGACTACTGGGATTGTATCTATAGTGAAGCATTTGCAATTAAATAGGTACAAACTGGACACTAGTGGAAGAGTGAAAGCCAAAATTATTGTGTTTTGGTTTGGAAGAATCATAAAATAAATATACAAGACATATGAAAGTATAGAAAATATTATTTTTTGCATTAGTGACTTTTGCTGTGGAAATCACAGCACACATAATCCATCAGCTGACGTAGTTAATGCCACAGTGTTTAAGTTTGGTAATGAGATCAAGATTCATGATTTATGTTTAATGCCCCCAAAAAGTATTACCTTATTGCCTTTTTGGTGTAAAAATGCTTTCTTGTTCTGGTGTTGTGAAAGACTTTTGCCTTTTCTGTCTTAGAAGATGAATCAGTGCTTTCCAATATTATTATTTACCTTCATATCATCTAAAACATGTAAAATTTCTATATAAGAGGACAGGAATGTAGACCATCAGTTGATAGCTGTATTGCACCTGAACATCTAAATTTTTCAGCCTGTATATCTTAGCTGCAAACTGGAGCAAAACTGGAAAGGTTTTATATGCAGTGCACGTTTCTGAAAATTTAGGTTCTAGTTTAACTTCACACATACACAATGGAAAATCATTCACAGTTCCTCATGAAAATGATCCTCAAGTAGTGATTGACTCAAATTGGATCTTCAGCACAGCTCCTCACTTCCTATCACAACCCTTTTCCCACCCCTTTTGTTCTACCTGTGGCCTCCCCAAACCAACCCTCCCTTCACACTTCCATTGTCCTAGAGTATAACTGTATTTCTTCAAAGTTAGATCCTAGCTTTTACCCCAATTTATCTCCCAGCTTCACATCCTTTTCCTTGATTGTTTTTCTAATTTATCATTTTGCATTAATCTGAATTTTTAAAATGTGCTAAAGCAGTCGAAAAGCAGTCGACCACAAGTTATTTGTGAAGGTCAGAAGCCATTTTCCACCCTATGAGCCAAATAAGTACTTCAGTATCCAGATTGTCCAAAGAAACTACTATTTTTGAAACCTGATGACACATTGCATGAGAAAAGTTAAAACCACTTGAAAACATTGCCAAATGCTGAGATGAATAATTACAACTCAGAGGAAATAAACTATTCAGTCCAGACATTTGGAGAACATATATAGCAGTACAGTTGTACTATTCATGGATCAGTATATGAATAGGAAATTGGAAGAACTTTTCTAGGCTTGTGATGAATACAGAGCACAATAGAGGGAGAAGATAAACTGAGACTCAAAGTCTCTTTATAGTGCTCACATTTCTTCCAAAGTATGTACGTCACAGCAGTTTCCATTCATCCAAGCACAATGGAGCAGCACCAGACTGAATCTACAGCTGAAATAAGTGACTAAAATGGCATTAATAGTGAGTTTTGTGATAGCAGTTGACAACAGACCGAAACCTAGTGATTTTTGTGACTAATTCATCTGTCTAAACTCTCTGATTTTTATAAGTTTATAATTTTTTTTTCTTATTTTCTGGTTTCTTTCCAAAACTTTGGACATAATAATGCAGATAAGATCCCGTAGCCTAATGGGAGTGTAGGAAGTATAAGTGCATGGGTCATGATCTCTAATCCTCTGCTGCTTTAGACTCATAACACATTACTCCTCCTAAGCAATATAAACAGGAATCTAAAAGTGGAATCTTCCTGAGATGCCATGAAGCTGTTTCAAAACCTCACTCCTCTGTTGACTGCAAATGACTTTCTAACTTCCAGCTTCCAGCTTCAAATAAATTTTTGACTTATCCTTGTATGTAAATCTGCACAGGTACCAGAACCATAAAATACACCTGCCGCTGATTTTTGTGCATACAAGAACAAATGTTACTCAACTTCAATCCTTTAAATCCATTAGTATGTTTGAAAGCATTGCTCTAAATTCAATATTTCACTGAAGTGAAGCTAGAAAGGGTTGTAAGTGTCTTCCTACTAAATGTCATGAGATTGGGACAATAAAATCAGGGATCTCATGGTTTAAATTAAGATTCAGATTTTGTAAGCTGCTGAAAGAGTGGGAAAACTTTAACATATCTCTATCACAGCCCTGTCAGACTACCAATGAGGGGGAATTGTGAGTGAGGGACAGCAGCAGACTTGCTGAACCCTCTGTAGGCACATGGGGCTCCCCATGGCAGCCCCTCGCAGGCACCAGGCAAGGCCTCCTCAAGGCCAGGGCATGAAATATCCAAGAGGCAGGAGCAGTGCTAGGGCTGGATTTGTAGCTTTGCATTCAGTCAAAAAGGGGAATTATAAATAGAAACTTTAATTGAGATGTTTCAAGTTAGACAGAAATGGCCTAGGCCTCAATGATAAAAAAACCCCAATATTTCCTGTGCCTTCCAAGCTGCTCTCAGCTTGTGTTTGGGCATCAGGAAAAGCAACTAGAGCTGTATGTTGATCAAGGCATATGCTGGGCATTTAAAAGATTTTTAAAAAAACCCCGACTTATTAATTCCATATGTTTCACAACAAAAAGGTACTTTAAAATGTCTAAATTGATAAATTATTGTCCTAATCCAAGAAACAGGATGTTATCGCCTTCAAAGGCAAAATAAAAATGATTTTTTAAAGATGTTGTATATTTGAGGGAAACAATGTTTTTCTTCATGTTTTTGTTGTTGAGTAATAAGGTCAGGTTAAGTGTTTTTTGAAATAGGCCATATGATTTTGGTACTTATCTGAATAACAGAAGCTATAATCTGCAGGAATGATTAAATTGTCCAATTCATCACCTGGCTAAAGCACAATCATCCTCTATAGCTCATTTTTGTGTATTACTCGGATTATATTTGAATTTTCAAATTGCTTCTCGTGAATGCAATTCTGTATAACAAAATGTCCCCTTGTAGTCAGGATCCATTATTAATTATACTGTTATAAACTTGCTTACTGATTCCCTAATTATTTCCCTCAGTATTTTTTCATATCCTACAGAGACAGGCAGGCAAAGCCCAAGGCACTAATTAAGAGCAGGTAAAGAATACAAGCAGGAAACCAGGGATAAGCAGTGGCCAAGGGCTATTGCTAAATAAAGCCTTTCTGAACAGAGAATTTCACAGCTTAACAGGATTGTGTTGAGAAGCAGTCTCAATTACAAAGGCACCAACTGAGAATTCGGAAGGATTTTAACATAAAGCACAGCTCATTTCAATTTCTGTTGTCTTCCAAATCCAATATCCATATTTAATGGATATTGACTGTACTGTGTAGGATATTACTAGAAAAACATTTATTTGTCCTATGTGAAAAATCTATAACTATTTTGATGCGACATATACTTATTTAATGGTTTGATACAACATATACTTATTAAATGGTTTGATACAATAATTCAAACTAAATTGCATGTCAGCTAGCTCATAATATATCCCGGTCTATGTTAAGATAAGGATATTAAAATATAGTTGATTGTAAATAATAGAACTTAACTAACAGATAACATTTTATTTTATTAATTTGGACACATACGGTTTGATTGTTTAGGACTTTTTTAACATTGTGCAGTCCAGGGAACCCCTTTGCAAACTGGAATGACCTGTACCTCCCCAGAGTAACTGCTTTAAAAAAGTCACCCCCGAACTCCACAGACAGGGCAGTGTTGCAGGGGGGGCACACACAGACACGGCCTTTGCACGGCAGGCTGCAGGGCGTGGGGGAGATGCTGCTTGTCCTGAGCATGGGCTCTCGTGAGCTCCTCATGGGCTGTGCCAACCCCCTTTTAGATGCCACTCTGCCGCCTAAGGGCTGACCTCTGCCTAGGTACAAGCAGGACTGGGCACGGTGCTGGGAATAGCACTGGAACTGGGAGATCAGTGGGGATTTGGCTTATGCACTGCTAGGGGAAAACAAGGTATTCTCTAAAAGTAACCTCACTGTACAATCCACACCAAACTTAAACACACACACACACACACACACACACACACACACACAGAGTTTGCAATACCTTTTCTCTTACTGTCTGCTGTATTTCTTTGGTTCAGCTCTCTCTCAGAGATGAAGGGAAGACAGATGGTCTTTCTGACTCTTCCACCATCCCATCCACTGATCTCCTTCACCTTTTCAAATGTCCCAGTTAGAAGGCCCTTGGTGCAATCAGAGCAAAGGGAGCTTTGTACTGTATACATGCACTGTTTGTGCTGTATTCACAGCTGCCTGTGGACCAGGGGCCAGGAGTACAGAGACTCCTGCAGCTGATACTGCCCAGTGTGACCAGGCAGGAGTTGCCAGAGAAGTGTTTGTCTGTCTCTGTGATTCACAGAGACACACACAGAAGGGGACAGACTCTCCAGTCCATGAGACACACCAAAACAGGGCTCCATCCTCTGTCCCTGCTCGGTGTTGCTGCCAGGGCAGGCGCTGCCCCACAAGGTGCCACCTCCTCCCCCACACGCACTCCCATCTCTCTCTCTGGCCCCACCAGCAACAAACCACTGCCAGTCTCTTCCCTGTGCCCATTCCCATTACAGGTATAGGAATAGATACTTATCTTTTAGGGAAAAAACCCCATGATATATGGCGTTGTCTCTACAGCAGAGACTTCACAGCTTTCCTTTGTTCTCACTGCATTATACTGTCCTCCTGACAGACACCTGTACTTCTGACAGATAACTGGGCAATCAAGTTTTCAGCAAGCTGTGATAAATCAAAAGTAGCTGCTGGCCATGGAGATGGTGCCATACACAACATATGGGATCACCTGGGTCTGCTCTAGCTGGCTGCCATTCTCATGCCCCTGTGAGCACATCTAGGTTGCAGAAAGCTACATATTCCTCAATGAAGCTAGGGGCTGTTTTTGTTTAACATGTGTATCTAACAGTTGCTGAATTAAAAAGTGAAATATTAACTTAGCCACATCCTTCAGCACGGCCACAACCCACTGAATCAGTAAGAAGAAATGCATAATTTTACACAATTTTTAAAAAATATAAATAACAGATTTTTTGTGCAAAACTTTTAAAATTTTTATTCTCTGATTCCTCTTCAGTCCATTATGGTGTTATTGACTACTATTATCTGTAATAGCATAAAGATGTAAACACTTATTTGTTCACAGCTTTATATATAACATCTCAGAGAAGGCTGTTAGGTTTGTGACATTAAAAACTGAAACCAGAAAAAAACAAAAGAGCAAAACCAAAAGAAAACTATAGTGAATTACAGTATGAAATCTATTTACACACATTAATCTATACAACATCATAATCTGTACATTTTGTAAAAAACAATCACATTCATTTACATCATCTTTAATTTTTACCATACTTGACAGATATAAAGTTATAACAAAGATGACAAAAGAGAATTTTAAAATAATGCTCATACTAATGTGCCAGGACAAAAAAAGCTGCAGGTAATTATAAACTTATTACAGTGCTTTGGGAAATAAGAGGGGTTTGGGACATTTCAGTCACTTTTTTAGCTGACAATGGAAACATTCCAGACTTACATTTAACGACAACCCGTTACCATTGAGCAGAACCAGATTCAACACAGAGTGGTTAAACCATATCACAGAATGCTCCTTTTAAAAGTTTTCCTAATGTATTCTTGTAACATACATGTTAGAACACTTTTTAATTTTCTTTTTCTTTTTCAACAACAGAATAGCACTGCATCCTAACTTCTGTATTTGGTCATGTCAGGGTGGTACTGACAGCCCACAGCTCATATAGGCACTCATGGTAACATGAAGGTACTTCTGTTGGTAAAGGTATCACTATGCACAGAGAGTACTTGTTCAGACAATGACCTTTATACACATAGCAGCTTTCTCTGCAGGTTGCTTGCCAGTTCTTTCTTTTTGTCAGACATATTTAGGGCTAGATTTTTCATTAGGGATGTCTGAAAAAAATCTGTATAGACTGAATTTGGACTGTATCCCAAATTGTTTTGCTGAACTGGGCAAATTCACAGTTAACAGAAGATGATTTTTGGAAAAATAGAAGACAAATGGTGTAGAAGGTTCATCTTAGTCTTTGCACATGGATTGTGTGACACAAGCACTGGCAATGCCTTATTTCATCAATCTGCCCCAGACAGTCTCTGGTTTGCTGAGGGTCTATATCTGTTGCTTTCCCCTTCAGCACGTTAAAGGCAAAGGGGAGCCTGGGGTGAATCCAGACATGAGGGAGATGCTACAGGATGGGGTAGGCTGGCTCCAACTTGACTGTAGAAGGTTTTTTGTACTGCTATTTGCCACAATTATCTATTGCTGCTACAGTACAGTCCCACCACAAGCTTTAATTGGGTATTCATCAGTGGCTACCTGCAGCACATGACATAAAAAAAAATTCAGGTACTCTAAAGTACTTTCTCTCAGCATATGGCCCCTGTACAAAAGGGAAAAAACCAAACACCTAACCCAAAACAACAAACATTTGTTGGAAGCTGAGGCCAGGCAAATCAATATGAGACATAAAGCTATGGGCTTTATCATGGAAGGCAGGGACACCTGACCAAATGAACTGAGGTATCCTCCACTGCCTGACCTTTCAAATTACACTGCACATTTCTTGGAGGATGGGTTTGGCCAACCCAAGTTAATTGGCTTAAAAAGGAGTATCTGTGTAATATTACCCAGATAGCTTAATGATCTTATCTGAAGGGATACATCTTACCTGATTCTATCTATGGAGTGAGAAATCTAAGTACTAGCCAGCTACCCCAGGCTCATTTTACAGTAAGTACAGAGAAAACTAGGTTCAGCTTACCTACCTCAGATGCCCAGCTGAACATGGAAGGAATCATCTTCAACTAGTGCCTATTTCTCTATATGATGACTGTGGAAGGCACTTTAAAAGTGTCTTTAGCTTGGAGACTAACATGCAGCTTTTAGACACCAAAACCAGGGCAGATGAATTTCACCCAAGTTTATCAAGCACCCATCTGAAATCGAATCTGCAGAGGAAAATTTAAGTCAGTGTCCATATATGTTTTTTAGCTATGGTTAGTAAGTGGAGAGCAAGCTGTCACTGTGTTCCTCAGACAGCAGCAGGTAATGCTGACAGAAATCACTCAGAATTTATGGTGCCTCCAGGGGAGGTAAAGCACAACAATTAACCACAGTATTGGGAGTGAACTGTATTACCATTCTTGTTCAGTAAGTACAAGCTGTGCTACTGGCTTTTCAGAGGGGATGGACAAAAAACCCAGGTTTCCTGCCTTGAAGACTTTACAACTCAGTTTGGACCCTGATGCAACCAAAGGGAAAAAGGCAGTAAAGGAATAAAGAAAGGGAGATGGTTAGGAAAGGTTACATTTGTCTTGCAGTCTCTACTTCCTCCCCTGATGCTGCTAGGACTGAGTGAGAATTAGGATTAGGGATGACAGAAGGCCAAATAATGTTTCATTGCATTGTTCTTTTGACTCTTTTAGAGTCACCACAGCACAGAACAAGAGCTGTCTTGTTCTAGGTGTTGTAAAGATGAAAAACACTGAACGAGTTCTAGATTTGTCAAATTGCTGTGCACCTTTTACAGACATTTTTATATCGTGTATCTGTCCATTAAAGGGCAGCCAGAGCTCAGACTGGTGAAAATAGGGTTGATGCTGTAACTTTGCATAAAGTTATTTGGAAATCAGAAATTTTCTGGGACTAAAAACAAGTGAGCACAGTGCCCTCTGCAAAAAGCATTATGAAGTTAAACTGTCTCACGAAACAGTATTGAGATTATATGTATTTAGATTATTAATAGAGGGATGAGATTCTCCAAAGTACTGTACTTTTCACTGGTTTGAAAGAAAAATACATACAGCACCTCTCTCCCCTGTATACCATTCTTTACATATCCACTTAGTACTTTAGAAACTCAGTGATACCTCTATGTTCTCCCACTGCAAATTTATTTTCTCATGTGGCATTTCACCCTACATGAAAAGTTGAATCAAGCCCAAACGCATCTGCACCCTGTTAAAGGAAACAATGCTGGTTTGTTGCAGTGTAAAACGTATTTTCTTAATAAGGTTTTCTTTTTTGTAATTATTTTCAGAAATAATGAAAATGCAGATTTTCTCCATGCTCACCTAATTAGAACAAAGACAGTTTTCTCTAGGATACAATGTGTTATAAACACGTATAATTGGTGATGCATCATGCAGAACAGACTGATGGAAATGGTTGCTTGAAACATCTATTTCTGTGCTATCATTCTGTCTGTGTGTCAACTCGCTCACATAACCTCATTTGAGCAAAAAGATGAGCACACTTGAATGCTTGTCACATGTGCCTTCTACCCTAGAAATTTAGGGGAAAAAAGAACATTCTGCGTGTCACATCACAGGGAGCTGAGCAGTCTCAATGCCACTTCAGACAAAGAAGCCTAAAGTGCACAGATGTGTTTAATTTAGGTATAAAAACAGCTCCCAAAGTTCCAATGAGTCTTTATATATTTGCAGTTAAGGGTTTAAGTTTTTCCAGAGATCCAGGAAAAATACTAAAGTTTAGCAGTGTTTCCTCAGTCTGAAGTCCTTGGGAATATATTTTGTTTAAATACATGTGTAGCGGCACGTCTTTAGACCCCACAGGAATATTTTTGGGCAACCTACTTCCATCCAGAATCTCACTGTTACTTTGCCAAGCAGAAAACATTATGAATGATCTAGAAGTGATCAGTAGCTTCTTTAAATTCAAAATTTTTAAGTAACAATTCCTTGAGTGATTGTTGTTTAACTCAAGTGATACCTACTGGTGTCACATTAACACCACGTTACCTGTTCTGCTGTAGTCATGTAAACCATGGGGCCCTTTCTGTCTTCGGTCTGATAAAACTTTGTATCACTCCAGGGCAATCTCATTAAAACAAATTGTGTTTGACTAATAAATAGCTGGATTAAATCAGATCAAGGGTTGTAGGGACACTTCAACAGCTGCTGACAATACTCCCAGTACTGGTAATATTTTCAAGGATGTGCAAATAATGCCTGCCATGAGATGCCTTGCTGTTGTTTTTCCTTTTATCTGACAAGAGTAGGGACCTTGGATTCTGCTGGCTCCATACAATCTGAAATATGAGGGCAATGGTTTGTATGGAGGTATTCATGCAAATACTTATTATTCCCACTTGTTATGTAGGGTGGACGTAGTTAAATGTGACATGGGAAGAAAACATCACTGGGTTTATTTCTTTTAAAGAGTGGAAATGTTGTGTGTATTTTTATAAGACTCTGTCAGTTCTCTGCCTTTTTTTAAATGTGGCTACATAAGAGGCTTGGCATTGTTGAAAATTCCTTCTTTATGCCTTTTATGGTAATTTTTAGGGATTTGTCCAATTTTTTTTTCTGGAGTCATGGTCAGGACTAAATTTTAAATCATTTTGGATAGATGTAGAACTGAATAAACCTAAAAGAGGTTACATTTTTCGTTAAATGTGAGTTGTAACTCCACTGCAATGTTCCTTGTGTTTTGCAGTCAAATATGTAGTCCTAGAGACATATTTCAGTGATAATACTGTAAAAAATGGTATTTTCAATATGTAATGTGTTATCCACGGCTGTTTATCCTATGCCAGCCTGCTTTAGCAATAAAAGATACCTCTTGAGAAAATTGCTTAATGAAAGATCAACACAAACCTCTGACTTTAAACAGAAGAGAACAACTGATGATTGGATTAGCGCTATTGGGAAATGGTGCAGTTTTATTCAAAACTAATATAGCAGTCTTCTCTGAATGGACTGTAAAGGTAGCCCTACATTCTGCATCCAAACATTCAACTAGGCACTTTTGAAAGTAACAACAGGATGGGAAGCAAACTCTGTATACATTTATCTCTGAAATTTATATCATTAGCCCAGAAGTACTACCTTTTTCCCGCTGTGTAAATGATGTTCATGATTTCCTGGATTAGCACACTGAACTCCCACTGTGGTTAATTATGGTCTTAGATTTTTTTTTTTAATTTTTATTTTCCATAATTAGAAAAGAATTTCCTAATCCTTAAGGCAATGTTTCCTTAAATCTAAATAAAATGTAAGAAATTTTCTTGCTTCCCATCTTAACCCTTACATGTGCCAAAGCAGTCTGCATTGAGCAGGATACCCTGCATCGATCTTGCAGCTGTGTTGGAAGGTAAAGGGACCTTTAGGGACAATGAATTTTTGAATTGTTATGGCTAGTAAACTGCAAGAGAACATCTGAATTAATATGAATACCATTTAAGCAAAACAGAAAGCATTCATGGGGCAGGCTTCTCTGTAATTAACAGGTTGGCTGCACAAACCAATTCCCCAAATACCAACATGTAGAAAAGCAAAGCACTAAACTGTACATTTTATAAAATATCACATCAAGCTGCATAATGAATGATATATTCCACAGTTTTTCATGTTTTGGGGAACATAGCTCATTTATATCATGGTGGTCTCTGTCTGCATAAATGAGTGAGCTCTTGAATTCCGGTGGAGCTGGGAAACACTTTCTGATCCATTTCGAGAAATGGATGAGCTGTGGAGTCTGTAATCTCTGCCTGCTGTCTGCTTCCAGCACAAACTCCGCCACTTTCTTTTCAGCTCCCCCTGCACCTGTGTTGAAAAGAAAATGCACAATATGAGCTGAAGAGTTTCTTTTATGTGAGGAACTTTTCCA
Organism: Picathartes gymnocephalus; assembly: GCA_013390045.1. Lineage (NCBI taxonomy): Eukaryota > Metazoa > Chordata > Aves > Passeriformes > Picathartidae > Picathartes > Picathartes gymnocephalus. The sequence goes on from WEKY01050584.1 coordinate 52,270, forward strand.
CATCTATTGGCTGTCATATGGGCATCTCTAGGAACAGAGTCATAGAATGGTTTGGATTGGTACAAACTTTTAAAAGTTATGTAGTTCTACCCGCTTCCATGGGCAGGGACACCTTCCACCAGACCAGGTTGCTCAGAGACCCATCCGACCTGGCCTTGAACACTTCCAGGGATGGAGCATCCACAGCTTCTCTGGGCAACCTTTTACAGTGTCTCCACCACCCTCACAGAAAAGATTTTTTCCTTCCTCAATCTACCTCATATTAGTTTAAAAGTGTCCTGCCACTACAGGC
>WEKY01050586.1:0-13892 GCA_013390045.1 Picathartes gymnocephalus
CATTCCAGCAGCTCCACATCCTTTCTAACTTGGGATCCCAGAGCAGGAGGCTCAATCCCATTATTCCTCCATCCTTCGCGGATCCATGAGCTCCCAGAGCATCCAGAGCAATATCAAACCAGCCTTCCACCATCCCAGCCCCCGTGGCTGATCCCATTCTCCATCTCCACCCCTTTGAGAGGATCCTACTTTATTTCCAGCCTTTCTCCAGGCTAAGGGAACGGGATCCCTTCTCCCACTCCGGCAGAATTCCTGCTGAGCACTGACAGAGCCGTGACAGCAGAGCCAAAGGCGACCCAAGGAAATTGGGGGTGCAGGTTTTATTTTTATTAAAGGGGCCCCCCCTTTAAAACAGGAAAAAAAATTTTTTTTTTTTTTTTTTTTTGGAGAATCCTAAAGCAAACAGTGCTGCAGTTAAATTGCCCAGAGGTTTTTGTGCAGGGAGACGTGGGAGGCGTTTAAGCGACAAATGTTTCGTCTGGAAGGAGAAACTCCATTAGTCAGCGTGAGCCATTACTTGGGATGACTTATGGGTCATCCATCAGTCAATTCCATAATGGATCATCCATATTCATGCGCGGTCCTTCTTACAGCAGGGATGTTAATTTTGCTTTCCCTTGGCTTCTTTTCCATCTTCATTTCCCCTTAATTTCCTGACCTGAAGCACGTGGAGATCCCTGTTTGCTCATTTTTGTTGGATCGATTCCGAGTGGATGGAGCCGCAAACCCTCAGGAACATCCGCAGGGCTCCGGGAAGGTTTTCCCTCTCAGCAAAGCTGGGATTGGGCACTGGCAGAGCCCTTCCCAGAGATAAGAGAGGGGGAAATGCAGTTTGAGGTGCATTTCCACTCGAAATGCGTCTGATTCCAGCAGAATCTTCTGACCAGCTGCGGGCGTCATATGGATGTGTCGTACGGATAGGAAAAGAAGAGGAATGGATCCAAATTTTCCTCTTTCATTTCCTGCTCTGAGGCCAGGGTGTTGTTTCATCCCTCAGGCTGTGCCAGGGGAAGCTCAGCTTGGACAGTGGGAGGAATTCCTTCCCGGAAAGGGTGGTCAGGCCTTGGAAGGGGTCATCCATCGTCATCAATTCCATAATGGATCATCCATATTCCTGCCTGACCCTCCTCACAGCAGAGATGTTGATTTTGGTTTTCCGTCTCCATTTCCTCTTAATTTCCTGACCTGAAGCACGTGGAGATCCCTGTTTGCTCATTTTTGTTGGATCGATTCCGAGTGGATGGAGCCGCAAACCCTCAGGAACATCCGCAGGGCTCCGGGAAGGTTTTCCCTCTCAGCAAAGCTGGGATTGGGCACTGGCAGAGCCCATCCCGGAGATAAGAGAGGGGAAAAATCCAGGGAATGCTGAGCCCAACCCTGAGACTCCTGTGCTAATCCCCCTCCTAAACAGAGCCTAAAAAGTACAGGGGCAGGTCTGGGAGTTTATTGAATTTGTTGCCTTGATTTTCTAAATAAATTCTTACCTGAGTCTGTCATTCTCTGTCTCCAATCCCTGCCCCTCCAGGTGTTTCCAGATCTCCCAGGAGGAAAATTCCCAGTTCCTTGCAGTCATTATCTTGAAAGGATGGTGGTTTCTCCACTCAGGTGTGCAATAACCTCTGATTTTTTATCAAAACAGTAAAATGGAACTTCTACCACCATCATTTTTAAGTGATCTGGAATTTATTCCACGAAAACCGAATGTGATAATGAGGAGTTGGAGTGGGAAGAGAACCCACTTGGGTGAAACAGAAACAGTTTCACGCTTGAGTTTTTCTTTTAGATCTCCTGAAATAAAAAGGAAAATCATTGACAGCAGATTCTGCATGAAGAACAGGTATTTATGTGCCTGCTAATAATTTACGGGATGGATAATCAACCATTGAAAGGGAAGGTGGAGTGTCACGATCTGCTTGGTTACAAGCAAGGATTCGTAATGGTTCTTTTAACTCGACCTCAGAGTGCAAAAGTAAGAAGGGAAATTCAACCTTAACTTAAAATCAAAGAGTTTTATTCTTATGCTCAAAAAACTCAATTGCTATAGTGGGAGAAAAATAAGAAATAAAGAATGGAGATTTAGGAGAGAGGGTACAGGGGAAATAGCTACCAACAGATGAGACGAAATCCTCGTAGAACGAAGGAGAAGTCTTCGGACTAATAGATGCTTCTTCATCCGTGGGGAAGGCCTCAAAAGTCGTGGCGAATTTGGGGGTGCTTTTATAGTTCTCCCAAAAGCGGAGGGCAGCTGGCCAGACCAGTGGGGAGAACAACCATTGCTTCTGGGATGAGAGTAGGTCTTCCTTACTTCTTTGGTCAATTGTTTGATCTCACAGCCAGAGCATTGCCCAAGAGCAGGGGGGGAGTCACTGTTAGATGGGAACAGGTACATCTTCTTCTTGCTTTGGTGACGAGCACGAGNCCTCACAGCAGAGATGTTGATTTTGGTTTTCCGTCTCCATTTCCTCTTAATTTCCTGACCTGAAGCACGTGGAGATCCCTGTTTGCTCATTTTTGTTGGATCGATTCCGAGTGGATGGAGCCGCAAACCCTCAGGAACATCCGCAGGGCTCCGGGAAGGTTTTCCCTCTCAGCAAAGCTGGGATTGGGCACTGGCAGAGCCCTTCCCAGAGATAAGAGAGGGGGAAATGCAGTTTGAGGTGCATTTCCACTCGAAATGCGTCTGATTCCAGCAGAATCTTCTGACCAGCTGCGGGCGTCATATGGATGTGTCGTACGGATAGGAAAAGAAGAGGAATGGATCCAAATTTTCCTCTTTCATTTCCTGCTCTGAGGCCAGGGTGTTGTTTCATCCCTCAGGCTGTGCCAGGGGAAGCTCAGCTTGGACAGTGGGAGGAATTCCTTCCCGGAAAGGGTGGTCAGGCCTTGGAAGGGGTCATCCATCGTCATCAATTCCATAATGGATCATCCATATTCCTGCCTGACCCTCCTCACAGCAGAGATGTTGATTTTGGTTTTCCGTCTCCATTTCCTCTTAATTTCCTGACCTGAAGCACGTGGAGATCCCTGTTTGCTCATTTTTGTTGGATCGATTCCGAGTGGATGGAGCCGCAAACCCTCAGGAACATCCGCAGGGCTCCGGGAAGGTTTTCCCTCTCAGCAAAGCTGGGATTGGGCACTGGCAGAGCCCATCCCGGAGATAAGAGAGGGGAAAAATCCAGGGAATGCTGAGCCCAACCCTGAGACTCCTGTGCTAATCCCCCTCCTAAACAGAGCCTAAAAAGTACAGGGGCAGGTCTGGGAGTTTATTGAATTTGTTGCCTTGATTTTCTAAATAAATTCTTACCTGAGTCTGTCATTCTCTGTCTCCAATCCCTGCCCCTCCAGGTGTTTCCAGATCTCCCAGGAGGAAAATTCCCAGTTCCTTGCAGTCATTATCTTGAAAGGATGGTGGTTTCTCCACTCAGGTGTGCAATAACCTCTGATTTTTTATCAAAACAGTAAAATGGAACTTCTACCACCATCATTTTTAAGTGATCTGGAATTTATTCCACGAAAACCGAATGTGATAATGAGGAGTTGGAGTGGGAAGAGAACCCACTTGGGTGAAACAGAAACAGTTTCACGCTTGAGTTTTTCTTTTAGATCTCCTGAAATAAAAAGGAAAATCATTGACAGCAGATTCTGCATGAAGAACAGGTATTTATGTGCCTGCTAATAATTTACGGGATGGATAATCAACCATTGAAAGGGAAGGTGGAGTGTCACGATCTGCTTGGTTACAAGCAAGGATTCGTAATGGTTCTTTTAACTCGACCTCAGAGTGCAAAAGTAAGAAGGGAAATTCAACCTTAACTTAAAATCAAAGAGTTTTATTCTTATGCTCAAAAAACTCAATTGCTATAGTGGGAGAAAAATAAGAAATAAAGAATGGAGATTTAGGAGAGAGGGTACAGGGGAAATAGCTACCAACAGATGAGACGAAATCCTCGTAGAACGAAGGAGAAGTCTTCGGACTAATAGATGCTTCTTCATCCGTGGGGAAGGCCTCAAAAGTCGTGGCGAATTTGGGGGTGCTTTTATAGTTCTCCCAAAAGCGGAGGGCAGCTGGCCAGACCAGTGGGGAGAACAACCATTGCTTCTGGGATGAGAGTAGGTCTTCCTTACTTCTTTGGTCAATTGTGTGATCTCACAGCCAGAGCATTGCCCAAGAGCAGGGGGGGAGTCACTGTTAGATGGGAACAGGTACATCTTCTTCTTGCTTTGGTGACGAGCACGAGTGCAGTCTTCTGTATCTTGTTCATTATTCTTCGCCGGTCTCTGTGACAAGCTGTGTTTGCTTTAACCTGTTCTCAGTCCAGTGAAGCATCGGCATAATGACTTTCTGGCAAACATTCCATTTCAGCAAGGCCGGGCCGAAACCCCCCGGTACGGGATTTCAGAGGTTTCATTCGGAGGGTTTTTAGAGTTCCCAGTCTTTGCCCCGGACAGCTTTATCAGTAAGAGCCTTTGGCCAGTTCTCAGTCCAGTCACATGCACCGATGTGCCGCCTGGGCCAAAAACCCCCCTCCTCTGGTCCGAGGTTTCAGAGGTTTGTTCGTGTTGGCACAGACACAGGTTCTTCCAGTCTGCCCAGGCAGTCTGCCACAACTGATCCATTGTTCTCTCATGGGTCACCGTGGGCCGGTGAGTTACCTTGGCCAGGCTTGGGCCCCTGCCTTCAGCGGTTTGTTTTGGGAGTTTCAGGTTTTTACCCTGGACGGCAGTCGTGAGGCAAAAATGAGGGATTTTCAATCAGTCTCTTACAGTGGAGGAATGAATTCCCACTCACCCCAAGAGTTCACACCTTGCTGAACGCGTTTCCTTTCCGAGCCTCCCTGTGCGTATAAACCTGGTTTTCCAAATTGCAGTCGCCCGGGGTTTAACGTCTCTGTGTCACATTCCCCTGTCCACAGCAGATGAAAATCTCCCCCTCAGACATTGCCACCAAACTCAGTTCGTTAATATTCATCATTACCTTTTGCACTCCGCCTTGCAATTAATTTCCGGCCCACATGTAACTGTTCCTGTCTCAGGCCATTTAATTGGTTTTCAAGCCAGACATTCCCTGAGACGTTTCTGCCTCTCCCCTCCAAAATCATTCAGATTCCTTGAGTTTGCTTTGATAAATCTATCGCAAGGACAATCAGCTTGGGCAGCAAGGCATCCCTTGGATAAATTCTCCTGTCAATGCTTTGCTGGGCTGCTGAAGAATGAAAATATCTCAATTATTCCTGGTGTGGAAGGAAACTGCCTCAAAAACCTGGTTTGGTGGAGAAAAAAATCTTGGCTGTGCTGTCACCCCACGGAGCAAGAGGGTTAAGTGTTGTCTGAGCCCCAGATTTTCCATAAAAACTCATTTTAGATCCCGATTTGTCCTTGGAAAGGGAGAAGGGAAGGATTTGGGAGAAGCTCAAAGTGGAGCGTGGAAAAGGCAGGAGATGCCTCAGCAGGGATAATTATGGAATTATGGAATGGTTTGGGTTGGAAGGACCTTAAATGCCATCCCATCACATCCCATTCCATGGGCAGGGACACCTCCCACTGTCCCAGGATGCTCCAAGACAGACCCAACCTGGCCCATTCCCAATCCCAGAAAAACCAGTGGGATGCCCAGCCAGCAGCAGCAGCACTGGCCAGAGTCCCTCAGCTCCTATCCAGTGGTTTTCCCAAAGTGTGAGGATCCAGCAGAGAGGATTCAGCCTCCACATCATTCCGTGCTTCCTAAAGAAACCACTCCTTGCCTTAAAACAGAAGGAAATAAAAAAAAAATAATTCTTCTTTTCGATTATTTTTAAACTTAATTTCTAAAGAAATTTCTTTAAAAAGACAAAGAAATTCAGGATGGGGCTAAAAAAATCTATGTGCTTTAATACCAGACTGAAGTGGTTTCTAATTAGCTCATGGTGATGAAGGGAAAACCTTAAGGAAAAGTGAATTTTAAATTAATTAAGGTGCTAGGAATGATCAGCGTTTCCTTGTCCTACAGATTAATTTGCTGACTATTTTATTTTCCTTTTCCTTGAGGGCCTTTTAATTATGCAGAGAAATCTCATCAGACCCAGCCGAAGAAGGGCAGGACAATTAGGAGCAAACAAACACTTCAGCAGAATGTCCCACAGGGATTATTTTTGCAGCAATCACTCAGCGAGCTCCAGCAACCTTTGCTGCATTTCCAACAAAATCCTGATCAGATTTTCCCAACAATCCCAACAATTCAGCAAATCCCGATCAGATTTTCTCAATAATCCAAATAATTCAGCAAATCCTGAACAGATTTTCCAAATAATCCCCAAAATTCAGCAAATCCAGATCAGACTTTCCCAGCAATCCCAACAATTCAGCAAATCCTGATCAGATTTTCTCAACAATCCAAATAATTCAGCAAATCCTGAATAGATTTTCTCAATAATCCCAAAAATTCAGCAAATCCTGATCAGATTTTCCCAATAATCCCAACAATTCAGCAAATCCCAATCAGATTTTGTCAATAACCCCAACAATTCAGCAAATCCTGATCAGATTTTCCCAACAATCCAGCAAATCCCGATCAGATTTTCCAAATAATCCCCAAAATTCAGCAAATCCCAATCAGATTTTCTCAATAATCCAAATAATTCAGCAAATCTTGATCAGATTTTCCCAATAATCCCAACAATTCAGCAAATCCCAATCAGATTTTCCCAATAATCCCAACAATTCAGCAAATCCCGATCAGATTTTCCAAATAAACCAAACAATTCAGCAAATCCCAATCAGATTTTCCCAACAATCCCAACAATTCAGGACATCCCCAAACTGGGCTCCCTGGGGAAGGCCACAGGCTCTGAACTTGCTCTTGCTGGGCTGTTAAATTTATTCCCACTGGGCTCAATAAAGAAGTTGCAGCTTGGAATAAACCACACTGGGAAAGGAAATAAATAAGGATGAAGGAAATCTGTGGTAAATTCTGGATTTTGTTTACTGTTGCTGCCACTCTCCAAACTTTACAAGCCAACTCAAATCCAAAAAATTCCTATTTTTGTGGTTTTGTCACATTATGGCTGCCCGCACACACCTGGCACGGCCAAGCCCTGATCCCAGAATTCCAGGATGATTTGGGTTGGGATGGATTTTAAGGATCATCTGTTCCAGCAGGTCCTTCCACTGTCCCAAGCTGCTCCAAACCAGGCCATGGAAAATTCCAGGGATCCTGGGGCAGCCACAACTTTTCTGGGAAACCCAGAGAAAGTGTCCAAGGCCAGGTTGGACACGGAGGCTGGAAACGCACATTCCATGAGCTCAGAGATCCCTAAATAAGCCCAGGATGTTTTCCAAGGTGTCATCAATGCAGATTTCAGCAGTGAAATGTGTTCATTACAGAGAATTAAAAGAGATTAAGGTCAAAAGGGCAGCCGCCAACGCTGAGGGCTGAGCATCCGCGAAGCCCGGAACAAGATTTGCATCTCCTCAGAGTTCTCCCCCACCACGACCTCGACATTTCCGACAGGTCAATAGACGGAAAAAATCCCATCGATTCATTAATTTTTTAAAAGCAAACTTCGCAAAGCAACCGAACCGCCTTTGGAAGGGAGAGACGCTGTTAGAAAGGTTAATTGTTGTTCCAAGGCCCTGCCTGGAATCAATAGGGCCGGCGGCTCCAAGGATTTGTGGGGAAGCAGCTGATGGCTGCAGCTCTCCCAGCTGGAGTTTTGTTCCTCAGGAAAACAAAGCCAGGTCTGTCCAGGGATTTGGGGCTCGGGGAAGCTGGATCAAGCTCCTTGGCAGGCACGGAAAACAAAGGGAATGTTCATTTTGCAGAAGCCAGAGGGGGTTAGAGGAGTCTCTGTTTACACATGTAACACCCAGAGCTGCCGTGAAAGCTGCTGGTGGAGGTGACGGGGACAATCCCAAGGGGAAACAAGGGGCAGGTTTAGGAATTTCAGCTGCTGCTCCCGAGGGATGGGAATTGAGGCACAACAGGTGAGGGCTGGGCCTCTTGTGCTCACTGAGGAGCCTGGAAGGGAACGGAAGCAGCAGAGCTCGCTCAGCACAGAGTCAGGGAATTGTTTGGGTTGGAAAAGCCCTCTGGATCATCAAATCCAACCATTCGAAATTTTTGGGTTGGAAAAGCCCTCTGGATCACCAAATCCAACCATTCGAGTTTTTTGGGCTGGAAAAGCCCTCTGGATCATCAAATCCAACCATTCGAAATTTTTGGGTTGGAAAAGCCCTCTGGATCAGCAAATCCAGCTATTCCCCAGCACTGCCAGGGCCAGCACTGCCCCAAGTCCCCAAGTGCCACCTCCACATGGATTGAAATCCCTGCAGGGATGGGGACTCCACCCCTGTCCTGGGCAGCTGTGCCGGGGCTGGACAGCCCCATCCATGAAGGAATTCTTCCCAATATCTCATTTAAATTTCCCCTTGCCCAGCCTGAGGCCGTTCCCTCTCCTCCTGTCCCTGTTCCCTGGGAGAAAATCCCAAATTCCCCCCTCACTACCCCTCCTGGCAGGGAGTTGTGCAGAGCCACAAGGTCTGCCCTGATCCCCCTTTTCTCCAGGCTGAACCCCTTTCCCAGCTCCCTCAGGAATTCTCCAGCCCTTTTCCAGCTCTCTCAGGAATTCTCCAGCCCCTTTCCAGCTCCCTCAGGAAATCTCCAGACCCTTTCCCAGCTCCCTCAGGAATTCTCCAGCCCTTTCCCAGCTCCGTTCCATTCCCTGGCCACGCTCCAGCCCCTCCGTGTCCTCCTTGTCCTGGCAGACAAAGAACCTCGAGGTACCCGAGCCTTTTCCTCGTCCTTTGCCACATCCAGCAAGGGCTGGAGATTCTCCTCATCCATCCCTTTTTTTGCTGCAATATTTACAGGAATATTTTAAAGTCCTTTATGGCGAGACCAAGATTAAATCCCAGCTGGGTTTCGCCCTTCTCATTTTCCCCCTGCTTCACCTCCCGACATCCTTGGCCTCCTGATTTACCTGGCCCTTCTTCCAGAGGTTAAAAACTCCATTTTCTGGTTTTTTTTTATGGTGTTTATGTAGACTGTGGCCTCTGCGTTCACCAGAATTCCATCCTGGCTCTGGATGGAAAAGACGATTTCCTGGAGGTCAAAGGAAAATGAAATGAAATTAAATTTCATCAGAAATGAACAAACTCTGAGGGGAGAAAAGCAACATTTTTTTTTTTCTCTCCTCTGCACATGAAGAAATGGAGACTCAAAGAGATCCCAGGAAAGGCATTGTCTGATTTTTGGGGGGGCTGGTTTTGGGATGCCCTGGCTCTGGTTTTTGGGCTCCTGCTGGTCCCTTCCCCTCCCTCAGTGCCAAATCCAGGAGCAAAAATGTGACAACAGATTTGAGAATTCCTAGATTTAAATCCTCAAACACAGCAGGAGTTCCGTTCAGTTTTCCTCTTTGAAAAGAGGAAAATCAATTCATTAATTGTAAAATTAATGCCAGCACAGCAGCAAGAGGAGATTTTGAGACTCCCAGTCCAAAGCAGCCTTGTCGAGCTGGTTTTTTTTCGTCACCCTCCCACCATGAAGCCATCATTTGAGCGATCCCAAAGATTTTCATCCCGGGAATTCCTCTCTGAGCATCCCTTTAACCAGGAATCCCAGCTGCCCCTTTCCCACACTGATCTCATTGAGCTGGAATGATACGAAATCTCCATTTATCTGAGCTGATCTGAGTAATCAGAATTATTTAACAGCGTTTTTCGCTCTGGGCTGAGCACATGCAGTAAATTTTTATCCCCAGGTTTCTTCCAAGGACACCTGATGAAGGCTCCTGAACACCAGACTGAATTCCAATCGTTCCTAATGCCCACGGAAACCTCAAATGTGGGATTTAATTAGATATTGCTGGTTAGAACCAGTTCTGGTGTCCCTGGCTTTATCCCTTTTCCCTAGGGATTTAACAGTAATTTGTATTTTAATAGCCCAGTGTTGTCCTTTTTTTACAGCTCTGTAAGCTCTACTCAGATTTATCCAACCCCCTTGGATGGCAAGAAAAATTCCACAGGGTTGTCACCATTCAGGCATTCCCTGGATTTCACTCACGGTCCCGGATCTCCAGGTGCCCCAGGAATGCTCTGGGTGAAGATGGAGCCTTCTGAATAATCCCAATTTTTCTCTGTAGGAGCGAATGGGCTGATCATGGAATCCTGGACTCCTGGAATCAAGGAATTAAGGCATCCAGGAATGATTTTGGTTGGAAGGAATTTTAAGGATCATCCAATCCCAACCCCTTTTCCATGGGCAGGGACGCCTCCCACAGTCCCAGGCTGCTCCAACCTGGCCTTGGGCACTGCCAGGGATCCAGGGGCAGCCACAGCAAATCTGGCAATTCCAGCCCAGACAGGAATCCCTAATTCCCAATATCCCATCTAAATCTGCCCTCTGGCAGTGGGAATCCATTCCCTCTTGATCCTTTGCGTTTCTCTCCTTTGAGTTGTCAATTTTTTTTTGTTGCCAGGACAATTTCCATGCCCTGGATATTTCAATGTACTGTCGCTGCCAGAGCAGATCTGCCCCGTTCCTGCCTTTTTTCCCTATTCCTTCAGCTCCCTGATTTTCCTTCTCTCTTCCTGGTCCCTCAGTTCATGCACCTGAAATGTGGGATATTTTATTTTCCCTCTATTTTCACTTTCCCCCTGTCGCATCCTCTCTCCATTGGCTTCTGGCCCACTCTGCATCCCAGGCAGGAACAGAAACCTGGGATTTGCTGTGGGAATATTTTTAGGGGCTTCTCTGGAGCTGAAACACCCCAAATCAGACCCAGCATCTTCCCGCTGCCTCAGACCGGAGTTGGGACAAACATATCCATGAATAATCCTGTCCTCCAAGACTTGGGCGTTAACTTTGGGAATTCCCAGCTCCGGGATGGCCTGGAAACTCAGTTTTTTGGGGTGTCACCTGCATAGAAAGTGAATTATTCCCTTCAGCGCACACCTGCAGCTCCATAGGAATTTGGGAGAGGGTGGGAACAGAGGGATTTTGGGAGCTGCCTCAGGCGACGTCGGTGGGAAGTGACTGCGGATGAAAAGTGGAGCAGAAACCGCGACAGGACTTGGCCATTCCGCGTTTCTGGGATCGTCTTCTCTCCCAGCATTCCCAGCCTGCGCCTTTTCTGTGGCTCCTTCCAGTTAAAGGAACACCTGAGCTCTGTCCTTGTCCAAATCTGCCACAGGTGGGGCTTTCCCTCCCTAATTCCATATTAACGAGCGACGTCCGTTGAGTTCCTGCTGCAATCCCATGGATTTAAGCAACCTTAATTACGTTCAGGAAGGGAAAAAAAATCACTGATTTGTGGTTTGACCACAGGATTTAATCCGTTTGCACCAATTAATTCCCGGTATTTCCGCTATAATTACACATTTTAAAAAAAACTAGTTAATTTTATGTATTAATATACATTCCCAGACTTGACCACAGGATTTAATCCATTTGCACCACTTATTTCCCGGTATTTCCGCTATAATTACACATTTTTTTAAAAAACCAGTTAATTTTATGTATTAATATACATTCCCAGGCCTGTCATTCCTGTTGAAACAAAGGAATGTATTTATATATTCCCCAGTCTGGCTGAGGTGTCTCTGAGCGAGGAATTTGCTGAGTTTATAACTGTCTGCAGGGAGATTCCTTTGGGAAACGGCTCAGAGAGAAGTGTGGAATCATCAGCCGCCTGCCAGGCTGGTAAATGTGTCACCTTGTTTTCCAAGGCTTGTCTCGCTGACGCAGGAACAAAGCAACACCCTGGGAAAATGGAATATCTCACTCCCACATGGATATTTCTTTGGGAAATCGGGATTTCACCAGCCACGCCACGTTATCCAACACTTAGCACTGGTCAGCATGGGGTCAGTGCTGAAGGATTGGTTGAAAGATTCGCTTTTTTTCTACAAATATTCCACGTGGCGAAGCAGGCGCCAGAGGATTTTTTGGTCAAAAAAGCCTGGAAGAAATCAGATTTTTTTTCCACAAGTAGCCTGTCTCCAAAGTGATTCCCTCCTGGTTAATTCATGGAGATTCCAGGTAAATGGATGGATGAGGAGGAAGGAGCTGCAAAATGAAAGTAGGGTTAGATTAGATGGGATCTTGGGAAGGAATTCCTGTCTGGGCTGGAATTCCCCGATTTGCTGTGGCTGCCCCTGGATCCCTGGCAGTGCCCAAGGCCAGCTTGGAGCAGCCTGGGACAGTGGGAGGTGTCCCTGCCCACGGAATGGGTGGCGCTGGGTGGGATTTAAGGTCCCTTCCAACCCAAACCATTCCAGAATTCTGGGATTTTCTCCATTTAAACGCCAGGCTGAGAAGGAGCCTGAGCTGTCCCTGCCCTGTGTGACACAGGATCAGGGGCAGCAGCGGCGCCTTCGAAGGGACACGGACTCGATCCATTGCTTCCCAAAGCTCCCCAGAGATCAACTCCAGTTCTCTGGGAATGGCTTCCACTGCCAGAGGGCAGATTTAGGTGGGATCTTGGGAATTAGGAATTGCTGTCTGGGCTGGAATTGCCAGATTTGCTGTGGCTGCCCCTGGATCCCTGGCAGTGCCCAAGGCCAGGTTGGAGCATCCTGGGACAGTGGGAGGTGTCCCTGCCATGGCAGGGCTGGCACTGGACGGGATTTAAAGTCCCTTTAATCCAGACTATTCTGGGATTCTTTGATAATCGGCGGTATCCCCATGGTGGAGCTGCTCCTTTGGATTGGTGTTGAATCCATGGCACCTCCAGGTCTCCAGAAAAGGTCAAGGAAGGGACTCAAAATCGAGGAACCCTCAGATCACGGAAAGACTTTTTGGAGGAGGGAATTTTAATTTGCAGATACATCCTGGGGCACCACCCAGGTTTCCTTTTCTTTGTTTAATTCCGTTATTTCCTTTTTTTTTTTTTGTACCATAAATTTTTCAGGTCCTCTCTGCCTTCACCCAGTACCAAGCAAATGTGATCCAGGCCTAGACACACTAAAATGGTACAAATTATAAATAATCTTCACAAAAACTACAACTTTTCCCCTCAGAAATGGAGAATCTGTGATATCTTCACTCGTTTCTCTGCGTGCACTTCAGGAATACTTTACATCTTTCCTGAATTCCCTCTCATCCTGTGGTTTCCGTGGGTGCAGCGAGATAAAAGGTGCATTTTGGGCTGAATTCCAGCAGGTGTGGCATGGCTTGATCCAAGTGGAAAACGCATCCAGAGCTGTGCTTGGGGGATGTTTTATTCATGAGGGCTCCGAGGCACGGCCAGGGTCCCTCCCCACCTCTGATAAACACATTCCACCTCCTCCGAAAGGTTCGTTGGGAGCTCTGTTCTTTCCTTGTCTTCCCTAAAGGTCTCTGATCCAACCCCTCTCCCAGGAGACGCCTCAATCCCAGGTTTCTGCTGAGGCAGCAGCAAATTCCAGCTTTTCTTGCAGCATTTGCAGCACTTCAGGTTCGCTGCTCGGGGATTTTCATCACGTTCCTCACCATGTGAATGCTTCCAACCTGGAAAAAAATGAGCGATTCCCAAGCTCTGGGGCTGGATCCGTGTGCTGAGCTGAGCTGGGAGTGCTGCCTGATCAGTGTGAGCTGGAGCAGAGGGCGGACAGAAGGAGAGGAATAAAGCAGGGATTTATGGCAAGGCCTTCCAAGGGCACAGCCTGGCAATGCCAGAGCCCGGCTGCAGCCCTGCCAGGATGGGCCTCCAGATGGGCACAGAAAAGGGGCCTGGCCACGGGGTTTCATACTTGGAGAAGTTCTGCTCCATTGGCATCTTGAGCTTCACTGCCCAATTCAGAACTTGCAATGATGAAGTTCCATCCTCCTTGCTCGGCCTCCTCTTTTGGACGTTGTTGGTGCTTTTGGGTTTCCTGAGGTTGGGAATGACTGTCCTGGAATGTTGGGCTGGAGAGAATTGTTGTGTCTGAGTGCCCTG
>WEKY01050588.1:0-10142 GCA_013390045.1 Picathartes gymnocephalus
CTGTAGAGTGCCTTATTCCAACAAAGACAGACCTTGAGAGTGGACAATCCAGACCATTTTTCCAGGTGATCAGAAGGATCCCAGCAGATGTTGCTGAATTTTCCATCTTAGAGCAGTGTGAGGGTGACCCCCTCCTTCAGGTCTGTCCCTGTTTTGCTCTGTGTGATGTTTTATGGAGAATTCTGCAAAATGCAGGTCTGATTTCACTCCTGGTTGGTGGGGGCAGGCAGTGAGTTCAGCAGGAGATGGATTACCCCTGGCCTCATTAATAAAATTTTATTTTGCAGCTGTGGACTGGCCTTGCCCTTGCTGACAAAAGGAGCTGGCATTCAGAATATACTACATCAGGATCATCTGCCTTTTTTTTGCACAAACTTCCCTCTCCTGTGTCTTAATTTTATTCCCCTGTGACTTCTTCCAAGACTCCAGGGAATATTGAGGAGAGATTTCCCCAGCTGACCCTGCACTCACCACCCAGCTCTGCAGAGTGAAGAGAACCTGAGAATTAAGCAGGTATCTCCCCCAAGGGTGCACTAATCACAGCATCCCGTGTCAAAATGTCGTTTTAATTGCTTTGGATTTATGGGAAATTGAGTGCACAGATGCTCTTTCCAGAAGGTGGGTGCACAGAAATTTCATGCTGGCTTTGTCCACATCAGGAAACCAAGAACTCTGGCACTGCAGGCACGTCCCAGATAACTTCTAATTTTTCATTTGGTCCAGAGAGAAACTGAAAAAAAAAAAAAACCCTAATGAAATATAAATTATTAAAGAATTTTTATTTTGAACTCTTGAAGCAGCTGAGAAGTCTCGTGCTGTCTCTACATCAAAGCAACTAAAAAACTGTGTTTTCTTCTGACAAACCGGAGCTCCTGTTGGAAGCAGCTGACTTGGTATTAAAACATTGAAGCATCAGTGCTAAAAGAACAGAAACACTGGAAAGCAACAGCTTTATCTGCTGTTTCTTCTCCTCCTGCCTCCCTCCTAGGTACAAATCAATGTTTCTTAAATTTCTCAAGTGGTCACTAATTAACACCTGACTGCCCAGATTATTTTGGTGCTTGCTGATCTCAGGGTCAATTTAGACATCAGAAAACTGATTTTTCTGGTTAATTCATGGAATTTTCTTGAATATAAATTAACCAGTTTCAGGTCTCCAGGGGTAGACTTGTTTGCATGGGCTTAGTAAAACCAAAGTAACTGTATTTCTGCAGTCCTCTGAAAGAAAGATGTTTTGCTTTGGAACACGTTAAATTTTCAGTTATTTTAATTTTTAGTTATATTACTTTTTAGCTATATTAGTTTTTAGGTATTTAATTTTTTACCTAAGTAACTTTATCTAAATCAATCTGGTGTAAATAATGATGTGCTGGGGCTGCGGATCAACACTCCTTGTTTTAGAGGTGAGCAGGTTCAGGGGCAGATGTAAAGATGTAAGGTCAAGCTTTGTGTCAAGGCCATTTCCAGTTAATCCAACTTCCTCTGGAAAGCTGCAGAGGCTTTTAAATTTTTGCTGTGGATTCAGGGAGATCTTTGCCCTTCAAGGCAGCTTCTGTTTGGACCAGATCAAACAGAAATTTGGCATAGATTTATTTTAATGAATTCCGGGGTGTAAGAAGCTGAATCTTCTTCAATTAGAGAAAAAGTACCAACAGCTGCACAATTGGGTCATCTTAAACTACAAATTCGCAGTTAATTCATATTACTTCTTTTTTAAATTATTATTTATTTTAGGACTACATGGAGAAGGGATTTATCAGCAATAAAGAGGGCTGCAAGATTATTTCCACAGCACATGGGTAGATAGGGAGCAGATGCTCTTTTCTGCACGGCAGAACTTTCCCTGGATCTTGTGCAGGTCAAAATTCACTGCAGATACCTGAAACACCAGGGTGAAGGGGATTTTTGGTTAAAAACCTGTAGGACATATGAGTTCAGTCCGATGAGGAGCTTGTTTAAAATCCATCCCAGCTGCTGCATGATTAAACCCCCAGGACTGTCAGGCTTCCTTTTGCTTCCACTTTTGCAAGTGCAATTATTCCTGGCGTGCCAGCAGGGCCGGTGGTGTGCTGAAAACACACAGCAGGAGTGTTGTTCACCCCCATGTTCCTGGGAAAAAAAAAAATCTACAGCCTCCCCCAGATTATTCACACTCCTTTCTCCCCTCTGAAGTCGGGTTCCTTTGCAGAATATGGATTTTTCATGTGCTCCCTGGTGAAAAGCCAGGTGGTGCCTGTACCAAGGGCAGTGGTTTTGGGCTTTGAATGATCTGTTGGAAATCCACAGATTTTGTCCCATGGTGCCAGAGGATGGGGCCAGGCACCTCTGCATGCAGACTGTTGCTTTCTGCCTGTGGGAAAAGAGGAAGGGAAGATGTGGAGTGGGGATGCAAGAAGGGAGGAGTCTGTGGACAACCCTGTCTGAAAAGGAATAAACAGAAAAACCTCATCAAACAAAGTTCGTTTCTCCGAATTCCTTACCTTGATTAGAAATAGAAAATTTTAGGAGGTATTTTTTGAAAAATTCTGGAAATAGTCAAATGGACAAGCGCCCTCAGAAGCATACTGAGAGCTTGGAAGATGATCACAGAGTGGTTCCAGCTCTGTGATGTCCCTTTTTTCCTGTCCCTGGATCACAGTGAGGGCTCAGGGAGTGCTGAGACTCTCCAGCTCTGGGGCAAGGGGCTCAGGTGGGGCTGGTGATAACAGAATCACCACAAAATCCCCACAAAATCCCCACAAAATCCCCACAGAATCCTCACAGAATCACAGAATGGTTGGGGCTAGGAGGGACCATAAAAGTTTTCCTATTCTTCAGTCAGCATTAGGGGTCTTTACAATGATGTCCTCTCCCAGTCCTGCTGTCACCTGCCAAATTCAGCACGAAACAGTTTTAAATGTTTACCCAGGGTCATTCACAGAATGTTGTATGGTATAGACTCAATAACTAATTTCTGTAATAGCAGCAAAAGCTCATCTTGTTTTTTGGTTTTCTGGTTACAATTACACTTTGCACTCTGCTGTTTAATGTATGCCATGTGTGGGTTCTTTTATTTTCTTTTTTTTTTTTTTAATATTTTATGTTTTTATTTTTTAATTAAAGTGCTCTGTGTCATGTACAAGTATTTGTACATCACTTGCATTATTAGACCAATTGAAATGTTTTGTGTAACTAACTATTTGACAATTAAAATTTTATGTTGCCCCAAAAAGTCTGTCAGCTTGAGAGCAAGTCAATAAAGAGGTTAGGTTCAGGCAAATTTTAAAATTTCAAAAAGAATAATTTTTTTCATACTGGGACATTAAGAGTTTGTGTTAAGCAATACTATGGTAACAAAATGCCATTTAAAAGAAGTTAAGGATTTCCTAAATCACAAGGACACTTGTGATGCTGTATTCAATGAGCTGAGATGCAAAATTGTTCATTTTTGCTTTTTTATTTTGCTTTTTAAAGAAGAATGCTGCTTTGTACACTTCTGCCTGGCAGAATTTGCTTCTCAGCCTCCCCAGTTTTATATGGGGTGTAAGGCTGATGACTGATTTGTAGGAACTTTGAAAACTATGGTAAAATAATGTGCCATATTACCAGTCAGGCAAAACGACATGGGCTTAGTCTGAACATGTCTTGAATAAATGAAAGATTTAGAAATAATATGACATGGTTAATAGGAGTCAACAGTAAGATAAAAAAGATAGAGGACACAATGGACTGCCCTGTCAAGGTCAGACCATTATCATGGTCTAATTGGGATTCAACTGTCAAATGCTTATTTCAAACTCAGAAATTTCTGCCTCTCACTGCCTCTGTCAATTCTGGTGTGTGAGCTACCAGATTTTAAGGACAGTAGAGTAGAGTAGAGTAGAATAGAATAGAATAGAATAGAATAGAATAGAATAGAATAGAATAGAACACCCTGAGCTAGAAGGGACCCACAGGGATCACCCAGTCCAACCCCTGGCCCTGCACAGACCCCCCAACAGTCCCACCCTGGGCATCCCTGAGAGCAGTGTACAAACCCTCCTGGAGCTCTGGCAGCCTCGGGGCCGTGCCCATTCCCTGGGGAGCCTGGGCAGTGCCCAGCACCCTCTGGGGGAAGAACCTTTCCCTAAAATCCAACCTAAACCCCCCTGGCCCAGCTCCTGCCCTTCCCTGGGTGCTGTCCCTGTCACAGGGAGCAGAGACCGGAGCTGTCCCCGCGCTGCCCTCGGGAGGAAGCTGCACAGCACCACCAGGTTTTCACCCTTTTGTTGCTGTGCCAGTGCTGTTATTTAGCCTGACAGCCGTTCTTCCTCCCCAGGGTTTACCCAGTGGTGTATTTTTAGAGATCAATCACTCTCCTTCACTTTGATATGCTAAGCAAGCCTTTCCCGTACCCTCTGCGCTGGCCCTGTGCCCTCCCCTGTCGTCCCAGCAATCCAGCCAGCTCCAATTCCAGCCTCAGCTCCTCTTTGAACACAGACGGTTCAGCAGCAAAGGCTGCTCCAGGTGAGGGCTCGTCCCTGTTTAATGAAAGAGCATTAATGGCTTACCAGCCTCCTGCATGCCTCACATGGCAAGGCAGAGGATGCACTTGATGTTTCGATGGTGAGGAGGGTCTGATGTGCCCAGCAGTGCAACAGGCACACAGGCCTGACCCCGATCTGCACAGTTTTACTGAAGTCTTTGCTGTGGAATGTGCAGATCAGTGTGACAGCCCTGGCATTTTGGGATGGAACTGTTTGGAGTCTCCTGAACACAGCACTTGGTCCTTGCTGGTTGCTGGTGGTGGGAGCGTGATGGAAGCCACAACGTCCATGTAACTTTGGGAATCTGGGGTGAGAAACAAGGACTAGAGAGGCTTTGGGAGGGCAAAAGGAGGAGGAACACCCATATCTAACCAGGATGAGCAGAGCACAGGAGGAGCTGGCAGCTGCAGAAGCCAGAGTGTACAGGTGAGTTTCCCCAAATAATTCTTTGGGGCGTGTAGTTCAGGTCCTGTGGGAGGTGGAGAATTTTTTCCAATGACTGGGACTGGATGTGACTGTCCTTTTCACAAAATTTGGGTGCTGAAAAGAAGGATTTGAAGTGTCAAGCACTGGGAGCAGTAAGGCACTCAGAGATGAGGGGATGAGGGGGAGAACTTGAACAGAGGAAATTCTGGAGATTTAAACCCAAGCTGTTGCCCAGGGCAGAGTTCCCATCCCTGCAACAGGTAAGTCCTTGCAAGGAAAAGGTTGAGATCTGCTTGGATGAACCATCCCTTCATGAGGAAATGCAGGGAAAGCAGAGGCTGATGAGGAATTGAAAAGAGTCTGCAATAATTTTAAGTCCAAATGAATAGATAGTGCCAGTATTGATTAAAGCAGGGCAGTGTTAGGCTTGGCAGAAATAAGGGCTCTGTCCTTAAACTGAAGAAACCAAAAATGAGAAGAAAATTAACAAGTCCAAGGGCAGAATTTTATGTGGTGAATGTAAGGATTAAGCAGATGGGGCCACAGGTGGAACGATTTTGTCTCAGAGCACAGGGAAGGTGACAAAGCTCAGCACAGTGGCCAAGGCAGGAGGAGGAGGATGAGGGTGGGTGTTACCATGTTTGAACAACACACAGGTGCTGAAATCCCAATCAAAAGGGATTCTTCTTTACACTGGAAAGATCATCACTTATAGTTTTGTCTACATCAATTTTTTTCCTTTTCCTTTTCCTTTTCCTTTTCCTTTTCCTTTTCCTTTCTCCCTTCCTTTTCCTTTTTGCCTTTTCCTTTTCTCCTTTACCTCTTTTCATCTTTCCCTCTTTTCCTTTTCCTTTGCCCCTTTTCCTATTTTCCTATTTCTTTTCCTATTTTCATATTTTCCTTTTCATTTTCCTCTTTTCCTCTTCTTTTCCTTTTTTCCTTTTCCTCTTTTCCTGTTGTCCTATTTTCCTCTATTTTCCTGTTTTCCTTTTCTTTTTCCTTACTCCCTTCCTCTTCCTTTTCCCCCCTTTTCTCTTTTCCCTTTTTCATTTCACCTTTTTTCCCTTTCCCTTTCCCTTTCTCCTTCCCATGTTTTCTCATGTACTTACATGCCCAAGGTCAGAAATTTCAAAGGGACAGATGTAATTTCACAGAAATATAAACTCAGTGCTTAAATCACTGCATTTCACCATCAGTTGCACCAATTTCAAAATCTGGTTGCACCTTTGCATCACTGAATTGCACCACCAGATTCAAACCCTGAGGGCTCTATGAGAGGAGAGTATTTGGCAGAAATACACATAATTAAACGTGCAAACTCAGTATCATATTTTTCACCTCACTCTTGAATACCCTGAATGCTTTACCCGGTTCCAATCACAGGTGTGGTTTGCTTGCTTGTTTCTGCATTATTTGTGCAACTGATGAGGGAAAATTTTGGGCAGAATCCTATTTTTCTTTTTTTTCCCGGTGATGGCAGTGCATTGATAAAAATATAGATATTTCCCAGTTCTGGGCTCTAGTACAACCACATTGACAGAGGTACTTGCTTTATTTTATGTTCTGTTAGAGAGAAATAAGTTATTGTGATATGCAAATAGGGAAGCAAAAGAAAAAAAATTTGGTGTTGTTAAAATTAGTATTTTTCTCAGACTAAGAATTCTGGATTATATTTATTTAACAACTACAACAGCAACAACACAAAACCAAGCAAACACCCCCCCAAAAAAAAAAGCTCAACAAAATCACCCCAAAAAGCCAATTTAACCCCCCCAAAAAACGCCCCAAATCCCCAAGAACAACAAAACAAAACAAAACAAAACAAAACAAAACAACCAAAACCACCACCACCACCAAAAACCACCACAAAAAAACCCCAAACAAACAAACAAAACAACCCCCCCACCAAAAAAACAAACAAACAAACAAACCCCAAAAAACCAAAAACCAAAACCAAACAAACACAAAAACCAAAAAACCCCCACAAACCCCCCCCCCCCCAAAAAAAATCAACCAAAAAAACAGAGAAAGGATTCTAGGTAAAGCTTGCATGAGAATCACTTTTGATGAAGGATAAGTTCTGACAAGTGAACCAGGTCAAGCAGCACACATTATCTCTTCAGAGTTCTTCTGAGTGATGCTTTTAATGTAATGTTAGTTCTATTTAAAGCTCATATTTTGATTTTTTTTTTTTTTAAATTAGGAGTATCTGATGATCTTTGGAAAAGTAGACATTTGCTTTGGAAAAAAAGAAAAAACCAACAAAACACAACATCCCCTTATTTTGCTCATAGTTACAGGAAATGCAGATTTTGACAGATGTAATTAAGGATGTATCGTCTGAATGTTTATCTTATAATAAAAGAAGCAAAAACACTGGGCAAATTATCACATTTGTGTGACATCATAAATAATTCACATAAATAATTCACGTTTTTGGCTGTGAAAGAGCGGACAGGTGCTGACCCTCTTCCTTCACTGGGTAATTTTATGAAGTATAAATGATGGTGGGCTAAAAAATAGTATGAATTTTGGGTTTAACTCTAAACTTTTGGGTTTAAACTTGAACGCCACTGTATTTAAAGGTAGGTGTGTGTTCCAGGTGATGTGCTGGGGTCTGCACCTGAGTGAAGGCAACACATTTTTATAAACCAGTTGTAAAATTGGTACACTTGTGGTGTTATTACCATATTTCTCTCCATTCTGGGTAATTCTCTTCTTCTTAAAAATGGCTCTGAGCATTTGACTTGGGGAAACTCAGTGGAAACAAGCACTGACCTCTGTCTCACAATCAAAAACATGGCAAACACAGATTGCTCACTGGCGGAGTCCCTCTCTGGCTGTACGGGAAAATGGAAAAGACTCTGATCAGAAAGCTGTAAACCCCACTGGCTGGCTTAATTTTGGCATGGGCTGGCTGGAGGATTTATAATTTCACAATGAAACCTTCATCTCAGGCTGGTTAAAAGCTGGGGGAGGGAGGGGAGAGGAAATTGTGGTTCCAAGTTCACCTGCGAGCGCGACCCCGGCGCTGTCTGCATCCGGGTTCTAATTAGACAATATTCCTGGTCTAGACTGCAGTCCTGATTAAAACCAGACCCGACGCTCTCGTTTGAAGGGAAATTGACTTAGCCTTTATTAACTGGCAGTTATTAGCTCCACCAGGTACAAAGGAATCTTTGAGCTGAAAGTATTCTTGGGGCTTCGAGCCGTAAATGCTTTCCAAGGCCGTGGGACAGTGTGGCAAACGTGGCTGTTTCCTCACTGAGCATTCAGTCAAGGGCCTACCTTCAAGTAGAAATAGCTGTGGCCACCTAGGACTGGCCACAAGAAGCTTTTTTCTCCAGCCACTGCAGCCCAGCATGGTTTGGGTGGTGGTTCAGAGCCCCTGGTGGCCACTGGGGACGTGCTGGGGCCACCACGCTGAAGGACTGCTCACAAGGGTGGCACAGCCACCTCCTCTTCTCCCTGGCCCCCCAATTTGTGCCTCTGGTTGGTCCTGAGATCCAGGTCTACCAAAGAGATCAGGAACCTGAGCTGAAATGCACTTGCTGGTGTTTTGGTAGGTTCACATCTCAGTTTGTTGTGGGTATCTCTTTTTGTACTTATTTTAGAAGTCCGAGGATTCTCCCATCCTCTGGATTTGCAAAAAGGCCACAGCTGAAGTTCACTGAACACCTTAGGAGTTTGGTCCCTTGCTCAGGAGCTGGCATCCTACAGGACCAGCGCTGCAGAATTCCATAAGAATGTTCCTCTTTGGTCAGGTGAGGCTCAGGTTCACCAGCGGAGGTTCAGACTAGACATTAGGAATTTGGTTTTTTACTGAAAGAGTGGTCAGCCACTAGAAGAAGTTGCCCAGGGAGGTGGTCGGTCATTGTCTGGAGAGGTGTCCAGATGTGGCACCTGGGGACACATTTTAGGGGTGGTTGTGGTGGACAGAGGGACTGGATGATCCTGAAGGTCTCCTCCAGCCCTGATGCGTCCGTGACTCTGTGAATATGGGAGCACATATTTACAAAGAAAAACAAAACCCCAGAGACAACAGCCCTTTGACATATTTTCATTTTCCTGTTTCTGTAATTAATTCCTTGCACAGCTTTTTGCCACGTCTCAAAAACATCAGAAAATGTGAAGAATTTGAATTTCCTAAAATTTGAATGATTTCAGTTTCCTAATCCAGCAGGTTTCTTTCTTTTGGAAAGAGGAATAGATAGGGAAGACTTCAAAGTAGTGATTTAATAGTTCACTACACAAATGAGATTCCCCATGGAAAATATCTGCAGGGTCACCTGTGCTTTGGACAGATTTAGAGTCAAGGGGCAGAGCCTGATTTGTGCCTGGGATGTCAAGATCAGCTGGTGGGAGATTGCAGACAGGCTGCTTTTATTTTTAAAACACATAAATGACAGTGCAATGTTAATAAGTTGCACACAACCTTTATTCTCCTGCAAAAAATTATTTTTTTTTCTTGTGAAGAAATGATGGCATTGCCCAGTAGCAGCTTGTACTAGCGGAAAACACTCTAATCCATCAATATTGTTTAACCTGACACTTTTGTGTGACAGAGCAAATGTCAACACCTGCCTGGGGCCTCATTCCTCAGAGTGATTTTGGTGATGAGGAGAAGATGCTTGGGTGAAACTGCTGTCAGGCTCAATCAGCAGAGGGAAGGAGCCACCTCGTTTGACACAGGTTGGGATCACAGCAGGAACTGCACCTGGGAAGGCTCCTCTGGGTTCAGGGTGGCCTGAAAAGCAGCAGAGGGAAAGGAAGTCCTGGGGGGGTCTTTCCTGCTGGTAAATCTGCTGGGCATTTTACCTGCTCCTTCAGTGTTAAGATCTGGCTGCTAAAATTACTAGAGCACTGCCTCTGCCCCAAATAAGGTGCAAACGAGGCCATGTGCTGAAGTCAATAATATGGATTATTATTTCACTGTAAATGTGAAGTTGAGAGGGAGGTAAGAAAAAGGGCAGGGAGGGAGTAAGGGAAGAGGAAGAGAGTGACAGAGAAACAGATTTAAGTAGAAAAATATCACCACTCTGTAGGTTCTGATGAGGTCCCATTGATTCCCTTCTTCCAGTTTTCCTGGTGGCTGCAGACTGCATCCAAGGAGTGGTGGAGGGGAGAATCTGGGGATTCCACAAACCTCTGCTGGATTTGTGCTCGCCCTGGTCCAGGTGGGAGCACCTTGGAATCCCAGGCACAGAAAAC
>WEKY01050590.1:0-26404 GCA_013390045.1 Picathartes gymnocephalus
AAAAAAAGCTTAAGAGGGAGCAGAAAAGTTTCTTTATCTAAAAGGAATATAAATGAAGATATTTGCAGTTTCTGGATCAGCACAAAGGCTGCTCAGCTGATCCTTGCAGGAGATCTACTTTGGGATTGACCTCAAAAATTTTCCTCCCTTGACCTTCCAGACAGAGGTATTTCAACCTGGAAAGAGGGGTTTTGCACTGTGCAGTCCCAAACAACCTGTATGAGAATAGCACAGATTTTGAGATGAAGTGTAAGCCTTTTAATGAGATTGTTGCTTTACCATTTGAAGACAATCTGTACATAGCTGCTGGACTGATAGTGTTGACTTCAAAAACTGGGTAGATGAACAATTATTTGGATTCTTGAGTAACTGCAGCAAAAACAAAGTAGGAAAGGGCTCATAGCCTCATTTCTCTGAATTGTTTGGATTTTTTACAACTGATTTTAGTCAAATTGGTTGATTGGGATAGCACAGATTGCTCTGCCAACAGCCACCTCCAAGCATGCAAACCTCCCCAGTAATCCTCAGTGGAGCTGTATAGCAGAGGAAAGATGTGATTTATCCTGTACTGGGGATCCTGCACTGCAAGGCAGTTGTGACCTTCTGTTCTGCTATTTCCAGCTTCGATTGGTCAGCAGATTAAAAGGCTAAATTTGGGCTATGTGAAGGTCAGGAAAACAAGCTACCTTCCTTGAATTTAAACTGGATTCTAAGATACTAAAATACATAGTGAAATAAAAAGAGTATGTTCTGAGAAAAATAGAGCTCTACTAATATATACACTTCTGGGAAACTTCATCTTTGTAACTATTTTTCCAGTTCTTCAGAGTCTGACATTGTAGCCGTGGTGGAGTGAAATAATTGTAACACCTGCTGGGGCTGGAAAGCTAGTTTTAATAGACTGTTTCTTTTAGCTTGCTAGGTTTAAGATGGACTACATCTTTCCCCAGATCAGAATGAAATACTAACCTCTGCTTTATGGAGAGGTCTGTGGAAATAAAACAAAATACGAACGATCCCTACCACTTCAGTAAATTCTTATATAAAGCACCAAGTGACCCAAAAAAGTCAGTGAGGAAATTATTTTTCATATTGACTGCAAAGGCCAAACAAAGTCTAGAGTGTATGGTTAATACCACCCACTGTGCTGAGCATCAACTGTTTTGTCTTATGATACAGTTTGTCCTCAATATCAGACTTTAGACTTTTTTCACACTTGTTTCTTGCCTGGCTTCTAAGTGAAGGGTATCACTTCATTTAGCATTTGAAAATAGTCTGTCCTAAGTTGCTAGATCTTCTCATCCAGATTCAGTACTAAAAAAGAATATTTTGACAACTCCTGAGTTTTATTCTACTGCATTAACAGGAAATAAATATTTCAGGCTTTCTTTTGCTCTTTTGGGTACTACATTTCAAAGTTATATTACTTCAGCATAAATGTTCTTGTACTAGATTATGTAGGGTACCTCCATTTACTTGGCTGGTAGGCTGGGACATTTTCCCCTCCAAATGTCAGAGTATGGTTGGCTGGCAGAAACTGTCTGTGCTTGCTATAGTTACAAACCAGTTAATGGGAGCTACCAGGCAATGGGAAGGAGCACACTACTAGGTGTGCATCCTGAGCCCCTGTACTGCTGGGCATCTATAAAAAGTAGAGATTTCCATCTAAAACTGTTGTTTTGTGTTGGTTTGTTTTTTGGGGGTTTTTTTAGTTATTTATTTATCTGGGGTTTTTGGTGTTGTTTGTTTGTTTTCTTTTGTTTTTTTAATTTGATGGGGTGTGTGTTTTGTTGGTTGGTTGGTTTTTTCCAAAAACCAGTTGTTTACTACCATTAGAGTTGCTGTCAGTGAAGTTTTTCTAGTCTGCTTTCTGTTCAGGCTTAGAATTTTTAGTAGTATAGGGTTAACCCTGCAAGGATAATTGGGCATGATTAGCCAAGCTTTAATGTCCTCTCATATGGGAACATAAGGAGCAGAAAGTACAAGCAGAGCAATGTTGAATGTTGGTACTTTTAGGAAAACATGTGCTATGTACATGTGTCTCACAGACTCACAATAGGAGACACATGGAGTAGATCATCTTGAAGAATCAGAGCTTTTGTAGGAGAAGTAATTGCTTCATCTTAAGCCGCATCCAGATGCGCAGCCCACAGTGTTGGCTGGGAGTGCACTCTTTTACCAGAGCCTTGTGAGAAGAGTAAGATCTTTGCAGTACAAATGTTGC
Source organism: Picathartes gymnocephalus (assembly GCA_013390045.1). NCBI lineage: Eukaryota > Metazoa > Chordata > Aves > Passeriformes > Picathartidae > Picathartes > Picathartes gymnocephalus. The sequence goes on from WEKY01050590.1 coordinate 2,225, forward strand.
CACATTTAGCCACATTTTTCTCGCTTGAAACAAGATTGCTTGAATCTGTTTTGCATGTGGCTACAGCCTGAGATCATTTAGAAATAGAAGCTAATGCAGAAAGTCATAAGTCAGCCTGTCATTCTGCAGTGAGATCGCTTTACCCTGGTGCTCGGGTCCTACTGTCATTTTCAGTAACTATTTGAGTAAAGTTGTTGGTCTTCAACTCCCTGCACCAAGGTGTTGCTATTAGGAGCAATGGGTGGGATAGCTCAGAGGAACTGCCCATGAAAGTGCTGCAGTTCTGCAGTTCAGCCCCTTTCTCTGGGGAAGGAAAAGGGAAGAAGCTCCAACAGTTATAAGTGTACTTACTCTGTGGTTTACTCCTGCTACTTCCTGAGGCGTGGAGTCTTTCTGTTTTGCACTTAGCAGTGTGGTTATTACCTATATATGATCAGCAATGACAGGGAAATTGCTTGTACCTTCTTTTTGAGTCATTTTTGCCTTGAGTGTGCTCTGTTGCTCTGCCTCAGTGTGTAGGAGTTCCAGGATGCGAGCTGCATTTAGCTACCTCTTTTCCCCAGACTACAAAATCTGGGCAACTTTAACTTAAACACAGCCTTGTGGTTGAAAAAAAAAAAAAAGAAAAAAGGTGCAGATTTTACAAAGAATAAATATTATGTAGCAGTGGGGGAAGGATTATGTATATTGCTCTGAAACACTATAAGAAAGTGTTCACTTTTCTCCTCTTCTGAAATTGAAACAAGTGACAGTCCGTCAGGGGACACAAGTGGCAGATGTTGGCTCAGCTCAAAGGTGAAAGAAATCTTTCTGTTTAATGTATGGGTATACAGCCTTACAGAAGAAGAATTTATCTTCACAGTACATTATAAGTACCACTCAACTGAGATTAGGCAATTTTCTTGAAACCATTATAATGTCTTACAAAAAATCCTCACTCCCTTGCACTTCCGATGAGTGTAATGATTTGCCTATCTGTAGGACCACCCAAACTATTAAAGAGGAAGCAGAAATTTCTCTCCAGGTCTCCTGGGTACTGTAGACATAAAAAGTGGGTCTCCTTTCAAAGATCCATAAGGTTGACAGGAAATGAGGTAGGAGTCAAAAGTACAATCCTGATTATTTCACTACTGACTGTGCAATGAACAGTTTATCCTGACAAATATATTTGTTTACTGAAAACCTGCTGCTCTATTGATATTTCCTTTTCCATAATGGGATCAATGCATCTTGTCCTTATGATGCAGAATAGGTAATATTTATTTGTCATTCACCTAAAACAGTGTTTTGACATAAATTACATTTAATGTGAATTGAGTTATAAAATTTGAGCTTATTATAGCAAACATTTGTGATCTGTGTGACATATCCTGTTTGCACAGAATTAAGTAGGTGGTATTAAATACTTACCACCTTTGATGTGTTTGTTATCAGTTATATCCTTAATTATTACTTTCTGTTAAGATGGGCTTTATGAATAAGTATAAGGTAGAGTTCAGAGGTTATATTTCTGGGTTGTTTATTTAAACTTGCACATATTTGGTAGTGTTTGGAAAATTGGTGTCTGATTGTGTATTTCATCCAAAACAATTTATTTAAACAGATTAAGGGAAGAAGTAGTGAATAGTTTAATAATAAAAAGTGGAAGGTTTTTAAAAATCCCTCAATTGAAAGTAAACAATTTCAAAGCATTTGCTATGAAAATGGTGAATATATATGAGACATCATATGTACAGTTCAAGAGATATTTTCACATTTATGAATCTGAGGAAAAAATAAAGAATAGGTTCAGATCAAAAGGAAGAGGCAGGAGCCCAGGTTTTGACTTCCATATTTTCAAAAGATATGCAACTGGCAATGTTTGTGCATGCTGTCTGATCATTTATGCTAGTAAAGAAGAGACTGACAAGATCAAAAGCTGAAGAGAAAAGTCCACCTAAGCTCTGTTAAGACCACATGTCTGAGAGCTAGGCTTCACAGAGGAGTGGAAGATAAGCAAGTTCAACTTTCTGTCTTTATGTGAGGAAACTCCTCAGGAAACTCAGATGATCCTTCAGTCTGCAATTGTCCCTTTTAATATGAAAATTACATCCTTACTGAAATTTGACCATAACCAAATTAAGAGATGGCTCCTGTTCACTGCCTTATGCTGGTTTAATCAAAGAAAACAGGGAGATTAATTCATTTTACTGTGAGGCAAAATGTGTTGGTTTGAATGTGACCCCATGGCAAAGGCTCAGCAGAGAGAGAGATGAGCTGCTGCACAGCTACAAACTAGTGCCACCTGTCCGTCACAAATTTTTTGCCAGGAGCTGGTGTTCATACCAAGGCATTGTCTCTACTGTGAGTCAGTAAAGCAACTTCCTTCCCCTGGGAGTATTCATCCCTGTGCTGTGAGTTTGGCCCATTTTTTTCAACACCAAGGGAGCATCTGTAGTTATATAGTTAAAAAATCCCATGGTATTGTCAACCCAGACAATCCATGCATAGGAAGAGTACTGACTTATTAAACGATTTGCTAAAACTCTTGACATTGTAAGGCAAGGCAATACTATTGTTTCAATCTGTGCTTAATGATAGTTGAATTATTAATCTTGAACTTACCATACTGAACATTTAATATCATCATGTTTCTCCAGAATTAATGCAAGTGAAAAAGAGAGAAACTATTAAATGGTTGGTCACTTTCAATAAGTAGTATTATCAATTATATTCAACAATTATTATTATCTGTCAAGATCACTTTTATGAATATGGAGCCTTCATGGTGTTAATATGCATATTAAAATGTATGAAAAGTTGCAATGCATGAACAGTAGCTGATTTTCAATATTTACAATTCAAATATTTCCATAACTATGTGTCATAGAGTCAACTGTCAGAAGGAAAGTAATGTTTTGAAACCAGTAGGCCTTAGAAAGAATCTACAGCTAGCAGTGTTTTCAAATGGCCAGATGGACTCCTCTAATATGCTCAAATTAAAACATTCAATTCTTGTGGAAACAGGATTTCTTCTACCAGATTACATTAGCAGGGCCCAACTAATATGGTGGCGATCTATTTAAATGATCAGTTGCAATGTGGCGACCCAATTTTTCCCCAAATTGTTTCTGTTCACTGTAAAACAAATTCTGTATATTTTGAGTGACCTTGACCGTACAAAACCAAAATATTCCTTATCTGGAAAAACACAGTATAGTTACATTAATGAAATGGATGAGTGAACAGGGATTATACACAGTGACCCTACTAATTTTGTATCTCCCTAACCTGGACCATATTTTACTTCTCTACCAGCGTATGCCAACACGTTTTTCTGAAAGAGTATTTGTAAATATTGTCAATAAATGTGTTACAGAAGAACATGCTCAATTGTAGTTTGACTGCATCTGGTTCAAATGTTCTTTTGCAGCAGCCTGTTAAGAAAGTATATAACCAACTCCCACTACCATTTTCCTCCAGTGCTCTTAGAACACAGAGATTTAAAGCAATAAACTGTAGCCTTCTCTCTAGTCCTATGAATAATTGTTTATTCAATAATTTTTCATCTTTTGAGAAATTTTTCATTTCTTTGTTCTACCTCGTCCCCTCCCAGCAGCACAGGGAAACTGGGAATGGGTCCCAGTCAGTTCATCCCAGGTTGTTTCTGCTGCTGCTCAGGGAGAGGAGTCTTTCCCCTGCTCCAGCGTGGGGTGCCTCCCATGGGAGACAGTTCTCCATGAACTTCTCCTGTGTGAGTAGTCCATCCCACAGCACCAGTTCTCCACACACTGCTGCCACGTGGGTCACTCTTCCACAAGGTGCAGTACTTCAGGCACAGCCTGCCCTAATGTGGGTCTCCAACAGGGTCACAAATCCTACCAGGAAACCTGCTTCAGTGTGGGCTCCTCTCCCCATGGGTCCTCAGGTCCCTGCCAGGGCCCTGCTCCAGCACAGGTTTCCCACAGGTTCACAGTCTCCTCTGAGGCATCCACCTGCTCCAGTGTGGGGTCTTGCAGGGGCTGCAGGGGGATCTCTGCATTGCCATGGTCCTCCATGGGCTGGAGGAGCACAGCTGCCCCACTGTGGGCTGCACTGGGGGCTTGTCTCCAGTGCCTGGTGCACCTCCTCCCCCTCCTCCACTGGCCTTGGTGTCTGCAGAGCTGTTCCTCTCACATATTCTCACCCCACTCTTCTTTGGTCACAATTATATCTGTGCAATAGCTTTTCCTATTTTCTTCTCAAATATGGTGTCCCACCATTTCAGATTGGCTTGACCTTGGTGGGCCTGTGCTGGAGCTGCCTGGCACTGGCTCTGCCAGCTATCAGGGAAGCTTCTGGCAGCTTCTCACAGAATCCACCCCTGTGGTTCCCCAGCTACCAAAATCTGTCCATGCAAACCCGGTACGTACCTCTATAACAGGAAAGTGTGTAACCTGTTCTTTACTGGATTGCTTGTGAATCTGTGAACAACTCTGACTATGGTTTTCTTTATTGTCTTCTCTTGTACATTAAGGTAATGAGTTCTTTTACCATATGAGTAAATTGTCAGATAGCTCTAGTGTTTCAATAGCTTTCCATTTTTTCATTTATTTTTTGCACTAATATTTTCAACAATTGGCTTACCTTATCCTGGCTGTTTCTTGGTTACCAAATAAATTAAGGAAAGGCACAGCATTCTATTTTCTTCTTTCTACCCCACTAGCAACATCCTTCTGCAATACCTCCCATATATTGAAGGAAAAACAAATCTTGTTAAGTGTGTACTTTGCGGGCCACCTTTCACTTTATGAACAGATCACCTGCTGGCTTTACAACAGGAGCTCATACTTCAGCAGTAACAGTCTCACTGAGAGATGCATTAAGTTCTTACATGCTGCCATACTCAGACTAGTCTAGTCTTGGTAACTGCACTTTATGATTACCTCATCTATCTCATGACATTTCATGTCAGATCTGAAAGTACAGTTTCTTGCTCACTGGCATTAACCTCAGAACTGAAGATGACAGGCTGTGTAACCTCTTATGTACTTTGGAGCTCTCACTATACCAGTTTTCTGTCCATGCACAGTAGTAGTTCATTTTCCTCAGTAGCACAAGACATAGCTTTAATATTCCTGATTGATTACAGCTAGTGAGATAAGGCACAAAAGAATGTTTTAAAGTGACATTGTCAAGAGGAATTTAGTACTTTAAAAATACGTTTATAGCAGGACATGTATATAAAAGAATGAAAAAAAAAAAGTCAGAAGCAATCAATTATAAAGACTATGAAAAATTTCAAGCATATGCTGTATTTCAAATACAAGTATTTGAGAACTTAATTTATACTCAACAATAATAGACCATGATATGTGTAATATACAAAAAACTGCATATTATACAGGTAAATCAATGCAGGGTTTTAATGGTTATGGTCAAGGGAAGATAGTGGTTAATATTTACTGTGAAGCTGCCTAAAAGTAGTTCACTTCAGTTGGAAAATGAAAGTATAGTGTATTAAAAAGATTATGCCTTTCTATAATCCTATTTAATTATTGCCTGAGTAGTCTGCTAATTTACATATATTTTAGCATGAAAAATACTTTGAAATTAATTTAATTCATTGTCTATTTTAGAGTTTGTTACTCCAAACCCAAGAGCATTTGGGTATTATATTTGAGGAATTTTTGCTGCTTGTTAGAAAGAGGGCTGTTTTCTAACTAGGGTTATGACTTTTATTTGCTGTCTGTTATAGTTTTAAAACAGTTTTGTGAACATTAAATGTTAGGCAGTGTTTATGAATTGTTTGTGGCCCATAGATTCATGATTATTGTGCACTCTGATTCTGCCTTTGAAGTAATTGATTTGTCAACTAAGAGTGCAGGCTGTTGTTTTTCAGCTCTAAGAGTATAGGGAGAAAAACCTCAGAAAATTGGTTGGTTGTGCTTGCATGTCTGTTTACAAATATTTGTAAAGGTATGAAGTATAAATATATACTCAGTATAGATATGTATATACATTTATCCAACTACCTGGAAATATTAATTAAAGTGTATAGAAAGTAATTGAAATATAAAATAATGCTGAGTTTTCAGGCTTATATTTAAATACTGCCTGCAATTTTGGAACATAGTAGAAATAAAAGTGAGTAGAAAGACTCCAATGAACAGTTGGACAAGGGCCTACTTGTCCAACTACATTATGTCAACCTTAATGAAAGCTTAATTCAGAGACTGAAATTAAAATAATATTTTAATATCTGGATACTGCGATTGATTTGTACAGTTTGATTTTTTTCAACACTCATTACTCGACTTTAACTTAGTGCCAAAGAGGGAGTCCAACTGATTTAATCTCCAGTCAGAGTTTTAAAATCTCTGGCCAGCTTCTTGATTTACTGTCAGTATGTTTTTCCCTTGGTAGAAAAATCATGGGTTGATGACCTTCTTGCAAATTTCTAAATGGTTTAAACAAACTCAAGTAACATCCAGTTATAAAATATATATCTAAACGAAATAAACCTCAATTATTTGGAGTAGCCAATAAAGGTTTGTTCATTAGTCACTTCAGAGGGAGATGATCTCAGTTATACTGCTTATTATAATAGTATAGTTGTTTATCTCCTGGAGCTGTATAAGTGTATAAAGGACACTGAATTGCTATTTGGACAGAATTCCCCCATCTAAACTATATGCATCTATCGTGATAGTTTTTTTCTTTTCCAACTAGCTTTCAAAAGAACTTTCATCAATCTGCACACTCAGGACAGCTTTAATCTAAGGGCTGAAGAGTTCTTGACTTAAAATAAATAAATAAAAGTTGTTGATTTTTGAAATATGTGCTTCTTGCTTTTCTATTGCACTGCCAGTTACTGCAGATATTGGATTGTTTTTTCCTCTTTGGCTGTATGGAAAAAAGAATATGAGAAGGTCACAGGTGATTTTTTTACTTTTAAACTTCAATTGTCATTCTTATGTAGTTAATCATCCTTAAGGCCTCTCACAACCTTTCTGGGATTGTCTGTGAATTGTCCTTGGTGCAGAAAACAGGTAGTTTCTGATAGGTCAGTTTGGCTCAAGGAGCAAGCCGCGAAAGCGCTCAGAATGACAAAAGACAAACAGCTCAGTTGTAAAGCAAAAAAATAATCAAATATTGGCATTTGCGACTTACATGTAATTAATGGTGTAATAAAATTCCTATACTGAATATTAAAGGGAAATTTTAAGTATTTTAAAGGTGACTAATGTAGCAGAGCAAAATTGTATAAAACCTGACAACTTCTGTAAAAGTCTAGCAGGAGATATGGGGACTCCTATACTCCACTAAAATTTGGTAATTCTTCTCATATAATAATAACAGGTCTTGCATCTGTATTTCAGTACAGTAAAACATAAAGCACATGCTTCCATAACTGGCTTGCCATTCCAAACAGTCTTACTATGGATGATATTGCATTCTCATCAGCTGTTCTGGTCGTTACTCTTATGCTGCTCTTAGTTTTGCTGATTTAGTGGGAGAGTTTACAACATAAAGATGCGGTATCTCATTCTTGCAATGAGAAAACATTACACCAGATAAGGCAGTGCTGCTCCAGAATGATGTCAAGTGGGCCTTAATCAGCTTCCTCCATGCTATTATAGAGAGGGAAGAAAAAGAGTTTGAGGGTTCTTCTCCCTGGTATACAAAGCTGTAACAATGCTCAGAAGTAACCAATGAACCAGGCAAACTTGTGTTCAAGAACAGCACATATTTAACACCACAGTGGTGAAAGTATCCAGATGTGATGGGCTGTCTGAAACTGGCATCAAAATTTTCCCTTCAGATGCTTTGGTTTGAGCAGGAAGTCACCCATCTTGTGTTATACCTTTGAAATCTTTTTAATTTGACCCAAGTTTCTTTTAAGCTGTGGTTTGCTGCTTCATTTTGCTATATTTTTTTTTACCTTTGAGTCATTTCCATTTGGGGCAGCCATACTTGTATTGTAACGTAGGGCAGTCAGTGACTATTTCCTAACCTTTATTTTAGAAGATGTAGCTGTTAATTTTCCCTTCATTATTTAATACTTTGAATAATTTAAGTATTTAAAAATGTCAATATATTATTTATAATGTATTACATTCTGTGGTGTTTCATCATTTTCATGCAACAAGGTCTCTTACTGCTGAGTAAGTTTAATTTTAAGGCCAATTCTTGCTACATGAGGTTTGATGAGTAAAATTATTCTCCTGTCTTGTCTGTAATGTAATGAAATTCTAGCCTTATCTTTGCCGTGGTAAGCACTGTATAGGTCTCCACACAGCTATCAACTGTGCTCTGTAGAGCTCATGGTGACTTTAACATGAAACAATGTTGCATAAGAACCAGACACTGCTACTCAATACTGTTTGAATACTGTTTGAAGTCGCTGCATTTTTGTACCGTTTTGTTGAAATATATTAAAGTTGCATATTCTTAAAGCAAAGGAAGAATCTGACCAAAGTATCTTGAGAGAAGTCTTTCTGTTAATTCATGGTAGATACTTGCTAAGGAATTTCAGTCTAAAACAAGAATGTAACAACAAGATGCTTCCAGATTCCACTCTATTTTGCTTAACATTGAAATTCAATTGAAATTTGGTAGCTACAGAATTAAAGAATTTTTGTATGGACTCGAGGTAACAAACCATTATTATTTTTCGCTTGGTCTCAAACTGCTGTCAATGTGTTTATTAGGGTGTACAGAGATCACAATTTGTCTACCTGCTCTGGACAGACTAGAATGGGGGCTTTACTAACACTCGGTTAAGGGAAGAACTAGCTTAATAAAAAGGGTAACAAAAAGGTTTAATGAAAAGAGATTTGGATCTAAAATTAATGCTGAAAATAGAGGGAACAAGTGAAATATGTGATGTCACAAATTTATTCTTCTAATGTAACATCTAATGGTGCAAAAAGTGATAACATCCTCTTTAAAATTTCCTGACTCCTTTTCTTCTTAAATTAAAAAAAACCCCAAACCTTCCCCCCTCCATGTTTTATTGGCCACCTCATGGCTTATAACAGTCTGGATACAATTTAAACATAGTGTATATGAAAAAATGAAATTGCTGGCCAGTAAACTGAATTTCAGCCTCAAGTGAATTTGACAGCTGAGTTATTGCAGAGAGTGCTGTAATAACAACATTATCACCCTGGCTGGATACGTACATGAATGTTTCTTTAAATAGGAACTTATTTGCAATTCAGAAAATTCAGCTTGGATTTGAAGCACCAGAGAAATGTATTACAGCTTCACAGTGATATGCTGGAGGAGGTTTCAGTGGTTCAGGAAACCTCTTGGTCACCCTGCTGTAAGACTCAAAGGAGGCTGTTTCTGGAGAGGTCACTTCTCCCTTTGATATTATAAAAATCACCCTTGCCTGTGATTGTCTGAAGAGATGTGTTTTGCCTTCAGAATGTAGCTCACTGAACTAAATGGAACAAATGCAGTCTTGTCAGTTCCTGGGATAAAAGCTCAAACTACCTTCTAATTAGTCAACTTCCACTCATGCACATATACTTGCACACTGGGCAACACACTTCAAATTCTACACATTGAAGAGTAATTTTTGTAGTAAAAGAGCATATTTCAAGAAAATGGACTGAATTTGGTAGTCATTCTTCTAAAACTGCTTCCTTGTCCCTTCACTTCCCTCTCAACCTCTCAACCAGTGGTTGTGAAAGCATATTTCTGTGTGGCTGAAAAACCCTTATGTCTTTTTTAGTTCTTCACCTTCTAGAATAAGGAATTTTAGCACATGCTATGTGGGTTGTAGAACAGATGCAGGGAGCCCCTTTCAAAATCCTTAGTTATAGCTACAGTGAGAGGTTCCTGAGGTAAGATGATGTAAAAATGTTTTACTCTTTAACTGTTTAGAGATATAAAGTGCCTTTATCATGGTGAAGCGTTGCTTTCTATCACTGGGGAAGCTGTGGGTGTAAAAATATGCAGACTGTTCAAAGAGGTTGCATTCTTTCTCAAAAGTAAATGCATTATCTTTAAATATATCTGAAACCTATGGTAAAACCTTGAATAGACTCTTGGTATTGAAGTGAATGCTATTTTTCATTTCATGACTTTGAATATTACGCTTGGTGCACAGGTTGCATGGGCTACGTATGTCTTGCTGTGAGGTGAAATACACGATGCTTCTCAACAGCGGAAATGTCTCTCCTTCCAGACAGCTTGGCAGTATTATGGGTTTGAAATTGAGAAAAATGTTGGACCTTCGTATATACATACATATGTCTCTGTGTGAAAATGACAATCGTTTTTTATTTACTATAACTGTAGTCTTCACTTTGGAAAATATGAACAAATATCCAGTGGCTGGCATTTAAATCAAAACTGCCTCTAGGCAGATCTTATTTGCAAACTGAACCTGTACTGCTGTCATAAACTCCAATCATAGAAACCACTAACACTGATGCTGACCAAAACATTTGTGTCTTCTCAACATTTTCAGTATAATTGCTTGAAAGAATTAATGCAATATTAGGGAAGTTTCCAGTATACAGTAATTCTCTATTATACATCACTTGTTCCATAAAATACGTTTTTCTCTCTATTCACGCAAAGGCTGTTGAGCACCAGAAGCAATCAGTTTAGGTGATGTAGGGATGACAGTCAATGGTGCAGTACCTTAGGCTCGATGAGTTACCACTCATCAGCTGAACCACTCAGTTCGTTGTGTGTTTGTGCTCCTGCCAATGCAAATGGAAGGTGACTGGTTATGGAAGTGACAATCAGCCATTGGGATGTCTTTTATTAAGGATTTTAATTTAATTCTTTGTACACCCCATAGCTGACTACCTTCCATGCTTTCCAGTTTCTTACTGATGGGAAGGAGACTGACTGCTCTGGGTACAGGGGAATCCTTAAATAAAAAGGAGTGGAGCAAAAGTATTATGACATGATTAGTTGCTGATCTGGAGCTGTATGTTGTGACCTGTACTCTTACCTATAAACGATCCAGGTGAGGAGTTGCAAACAGGTAGCATGAGACCCTGTGCTGCAGCGTCTAAAGTGTATTATGTGATTCACATCAGACTTCAATGATGAGTGAAAAAATGTTAAAATATATTCCCCTGTGCCTTGTTTTACTAACTATAAAATGGGAGTACTAACTCTCACTCTGTCGAGACATTAAGTGAAAATAGGAAGAACATATATTCTAGAGTGATGAAAAGAATTTAGAAAGTTAATGATGAAAATAAATTAATGAGGTCTTGCTAGCCTATAGTCGTAACATGGAGCTATAAGCATGAAAAGAAAAAGGTAGACTACACACTTTTCTAAATAAATTAAATTATGGTAAACATGGGGTCAGGAATTCTTAGGAAAACAGCAGTTGAGTATCCTGCTTAGAAAATTAAAAGTAGAACTACAGTAATAATACACAAAATAACTAAATCCAAATTACTTCTGTTATCTCCTATTTTTGAATGCATCATTTCAGGAGCAATGTATTGGTAACACACAGTGTTTGATAATATATGTAAGGAAGAATGCTGTGTAATGGAACATGCAGGAGTCTTGGTTTCATCAGGATTTACAGGAGTGGTGTTTGTCATGCCATTACAGTTTTTAATTTATTGTAAAAAGTAACCTGATTTAAAGGCATCAAGTGACCTTACTGATATGCTGCCTCTTTTAAGCCACAAAGTATAAATCAAAGATGTGCAGGTATAAGGTCAAAAGATTATTATGTAATGTAATTCTGAACAGATGGGTCTTGAAGTGTGTTCTATACTAAAGCATCTTAGGGAAATGAAGCATTTTTAAAAGAATAGTGGCCTTAAACTTTACAGACTCACAGAATCATTAGTGTTGGAAGGGACCTCTGGAGATCACCTCATCCAACCCCCCTGCCAAGGCAGGGTCACCTGGATAACCTTGTATCTAACTCATTCTAAGAGCACCATTCATCTGGTGTTGTGCTTTTGTTGTGAACATCACAAAAAACAGCTGCAAATAAAACGTTATCTGGTGTTTTGTTTGTTGTTGGTTGGGTTTTTTGTTTTTTCCTTTTTTTCTTTTTTAGTTTCAAGTATTGGTTTAATGGGATCTGGTTCCCTCAGAATTACCACAGAGGATTTCTCCTCTGTATCAATGGCTAACAACTTATGCAATATATGACCCATTTTTTTCCGAGGTAACTCTAAATTATTATCTTTTTCTATGCACATACATTCTGACTCCAATTTATCATCATTCTTCCCCCTCATTCTCTGAATACTATGGAATGGTTCTCCAACAAATAGCAGTTGTAAATCCCAGCCAAAACTTCCTGTCAGTAACAAAAGGTGTATTTGGCAAGCTCTGAGCTCATTTCAAATTCTATTTAATTTATTGGATTTATACTATGATCTCTGCAGAGGTGATACACTTGGGAGCATTAGTACACAGACAAATTATAATCTCTGATGCATGCTGTTACTCCAGTTACATGTGGCTAGAATTAAGTAGCAAATTTTGCTACAAATCAATTACTGCCCAATTGTATTTTGTAAGTGGTCTTCAGTTGAGAGCTATTGATTTTCTTTCCAAGCTGTGCTTTTTTACTAATTCATCCATGGAACTGTATTCAGAGAAAAATAAATGATAAAATTATACATATTGAAAGAAGCGTTATTTTAAGACTGCTGAAAAGTGGATTAAAATATTTATCTTGGGATTAACAGTATACTGTTCAGTATACTCATGGGTTTAGTTAAATACTTGATATAATTGATCCATAAATTTGAATTCCCTACTGCTTCTAATAAATTATAACCATAAAAATACAGTTTTGAAAATAGTAACCTATTTTCTATCAAACTCATGTCTATTCAAACTGAATCGGAAAAAGCAAATCTGAATTCACTTGGGGGGACTGTTATGGCTAGAAATATTTGCTAAGTCACAGGACTAGTAAGAATATTGTGATTTAAATGAATATTAATGAAAACAACTTTGGGAGACTCAGAATGTGTTTAGGAGACCCAATCATCATCTCAGGCTCTTAAATTGCGGTTTTCCTATTTCCTGTATAATGAAGTTTTGAGCGGTGCTGTGCAAAATTTTTCTTTTTTTGGCTGACTGTATATTTAAAACATGTTAAGAATTATTTTGCTTTGTTCTAAGTAATGCACATGAGGAATGAATTCTACCTATATATATATTCTTTCTACATGTAGGTGCTGGATTCAGATTTCCATTCTTTGCTTCCATATGAACTGTAAAGCAGGCACCTCTCTCTTATGAGCCATCTCAGAGTAAAACTACAGAGGCTGGGAAGGCAGAGAATTATGAACTTCAAACCTGAGCCTAAAAATTGGACATTAAGGAGTTGTTTGTGTCCCTGCCTTAATTTAGTATAGAAATACATTGAAGTATGAAATGCATAAGTACATCCTGTGCACGGAGTCATGTTTGGATAACATAACTGTAGTTATTCCCTGTGGAGGGCATCCACTCTGTCTGGATGCCAGCTGCCTGACAAAGCCACTTCATCACTGCCCTCCTTATATGAGCAGGAGAGAGAAAACAAAATGAAATGCTCATGGGTCGAGATAAGGATGGGGAGAGATCACTCAGGAGTTACTGTCATGGGAAAACAGACTCGACTTGGGAAAATTAATTTAGTTTAATTTATGACCAATTAAATCAGAGTAGGGTAATGAGAGGAAAACTGCACATCTTAAAACACCTTCCCCCCACCCCTCCCTTCTTTCCAGCTCAACTTTGCTCCTGATTTACTCTACCTCCTCCCTACAGTGCTGCAGGGAGATGGAGATTGAGGGCTCTGGTCAGTTCACCATACTTTATTGCTTCTCAGTGGGAAGACTCCCTGCACTCTCCCCCTGCTCTGGTGTGGGTCTGCTCCATGGGCTGCAGGTGGATCTATGCTCCACCATGGGCCTCTAAGGGCTGCAGGGGCACAGCTGCCTCCCCGTGGGCTGAACCTCATGCTGCAGGGGAATCTGTTCTGGCACCTGGAACACATCCTGCCCCTCCTTCCTCACTGGCCATGGTGTGTGCAGAGTTGTTTCTCTGAAACAGTGTCACTCCTCTCTCCAGTCACAGCTGCAGCTGTGTGGTTTTACGCAACTTACACATAAATTATCTCAGGCTCTGATGGGCTCACCCTTCACCGGTGCCAGTGGCAGGGCCACCCTGCAGGCAGCTGGCACTGATTCTCTCATATGCAGGGGAAGCTTCTAGCACCTTCTAACAGAAGCCAGCTCTAGTAGCTGTCCCTCCCACCCAAACTTTGCCATGCAAACACAGTACATTCCCACAGTATCATTTTCTATTGCACCAGGACATGTAGATCTGACTGTTACAGTGAAAGATGCTTCTCGAAACGTTTATGATGGAATGACACTGAGGAAGGACCAGGCACTGTTGAATTCCATGAGAGCAGGCTGGTTGGCTGATGGAGAGCCTCGTCTGGGGCACTGCTGGGCTGCTGCCCAGGTTGGACTGCACAGGCAGTGTGTCTGCTCTGCCAGCACCAACAGAGCAGCTAACAGGGCTGGGGGAAAAACCATTACCTGGAGGGTATTTGAGGGATTGCTAGAAGAGGGACAATTATAAAATCTATTTTCTTCTTGTCTGTTCGAAACAATGCTGGAAAACAGCCTTTGAAGAAGGCTGCAAGCTTTTCCTGCTAGACCACTAGTTATTGCAAGAGAGACACTTAAAAAGATGAAGATGGTAGGGATGATAACGGAGAACAAAAATTGATCTTGAATGAAGCAGTGAAAAACAGTCTATAGTCTCAATGTAGCAGCAATGAGTATGAATGTATTGCAAAAATATAAAACTATTCCAGGCCTTGCCTAGAACTCTTGAAATTCATATTTATTTATGCAAACTACATTAATTTAAATTCTTTGCAGACAGGACACATGAAAAATTTTGGAATTAAGTTTACCTTTGCAAGTGAATGAATTTACTGTTCAGTATTAACATATAAATCTACTGGCCTGTGCTGATGGCTAGGAAACTTGGAAAGTCATTGTTATTGGGAAAGAGAATCTAAACATAGAGACCTTGTATGAGTTAAAACTAGTCAGTAATTAAAAATGGTTGCATGCCTTATTTTGCACAGGAGTATGCTGTTGATCTCTGTAACTGCTAAGATATCTGCTAAATTTTCCATATCTCCTTTTCTTTTTATAAGCAAAGTATAAAATATGCCACCTTTGACATGCTTTAAATTTGAATTTACTAGATAAAAGCATGTAGAGTGGGTCTGAATTGAGACAATGCTATCCCAGATTTTGAGTGTGGATTTTTTCACCTTACTCCAAATTCAGCTGGAATATTAATTTCTTATTTGCCCAAAATGTCAAAAAGTCTGCAAGAGGAATACTGTTTGCTTCCATACTCCCTCCTTTTGTTGTAAGTCATTTCCTCACTGCTGAAAGTAATCTGGAGATTCAAGGACCCTCCACCTCTGTTCTGTCTTTAATTCTTTCATTCAAGTGGACTTGAATACTTTAAAGAAAATGGAACTGGATTAAGTGAATAGAAATTAGCTAAAGAGGGGCCTAGATAAATCTGAGGCAGATTTTCAGGGTAAGATCAAGCTTCTTTCTCTATGGTTGTGCTAATTTGGGTTAATGTTATGTTGTGAGTGTCAGTGACTTCCGAAGGAAGAAGTTGCTGCCTTGGAAATTGATGAACTGTGTGGAAAGTAGCAGGACCGTGGCATAGCTTCATCAACAAATTGAATTCAGTAGAAGCTTTGGGTTCTTGGTTGTCATGTGAAGTACTTCTCTTCTCTCATTCATGCAGTGCTGAGCGGGCCTTAGCAGCTCTTCAGATGCCCATTTCTCTTCAGTAGGGTCAATACTTGAGAACTGGAACAGGGTTAAAAGTGTGCAATGCTGTGATCAATGAAGCCTGTCACAACTGGCAGGGTGGTGCTGGAAGAGAGAGGGATAAATTACTTCATTGTCCATGTTTCTAGATTATGGTGGTCCTTCTTCTAGTGCACGTGGCAGCTGATCTTTCATGACAGGGAATCATACCCCACTGCTCTCAACACCTCTGAGAAAAAAGAGGACCTAGAAAATAATTATCAGTGATTTTTTTTTTTAGCAAGGAATATGATCATGCACTGATTCCTAGAAAAATGTCAACATACAAGAACGACCAGGCCTAAAGGTGAATTCTCTTCCTCATTTTTTGTGTGTTGCTCCAAAAATGCTTTCAACATGCATTGTGCTGAGCTGTACCTACAGACAAGAACATGTGTGTTCCCAACAATTTGATGCTGCACTTCTGTAGTTTGACAAATAGGGAGAAGTGGCTTGTCATGGATATTGACAGTATTAATCACAGGGCTGTCATGAAATTAAGAAGGGCCATCACAAGGAAAGATCCACGAGTGTTTGTGTTCATTCTCCTTCTTCATATTTCATTGTCAAGAAATGGTTAGCTGGTATTCTTGTGCTGCATGAAAAAAAAACCCACTGGAAGTTCTCCTTTACTCTGGGTATGACCAGAGAAAAGGACAGTAATACTTTATGCTACAGATATTGATCAGAGTGGACATTAGTGCTCATTAAAAGGAGCTGTTCAGTATGAAAAACAGACCTAGGAAAGCAGAATTGCCCACGGGTAGCTCTCTTAATGGACTAATTCCACAGACTTGCACCCAGAGGCACTGCCCTTCGTGCGGTGCTCATCCCAGCTTTATTGCTGTGCAGAGTGCCCCCAGCAAGGATGGGAAAAGTCCTCTCTTGCCTGTAGCTTTACTGGAAGGAAGGCACTATTTGTGAGACCTATATTAGCTGAGTGAACCCTACAAATGAGTATTGAGCATAAGTAGGCAACCATGGGCTTTCAGCAATGACTGTTTCATGTTAAAAATGGTGATCACCGGATTTACTGCATGCGTGTGTTGAATGTGACCTTATTTGTAATGATGTTTTATGCATCTGTGCACAACTTTGCTGTAATTTGTGTGGGTCCCAGTGTGTGGGAGTCTGTGCATTGTATATGACCATGTATACGTGTGCAGTTACTTCTGCAAATGTGATGAAGAAAAACGTGAAAATACAGTCTAGCCACCTAGCAAATTTGATGTGTGTTCTGATAGTCAAGAAAAGGCCTACTCAATTCTAGAATTTTGAATAGATTACTAACCTTTATCCATACAAAGAAAATAATTAGCAAACCCTAGAAATTTCTGGTCTGGCTGTGTTTTCACCCTCAAATGCTTTTCTGTCACTAGAACCCAGAGAGATTCAAGGGTGATTAGATACATCTTTTCTCATCCTTCTTGTTCACAAGTATTAGATTACCTAACAGGGAAACCAAATTTCTCCTGCTCAGTTAGTAACTTCAGACAAAGCATATAGTCAACACCTTTTTTTTTTTTACATTTCTCCATGCTACTCATCACCAAAGTATTTATATGTCTCCTGTATTACCACTGGATCCTCAAAATATATCTGCACCCTTACCAAGGAATTCATTTACCAAGGCTTCACAGAGAAGTAAAATTAAACTATCCCTTAATAATGCAGAACATCTATGCTAAAGTGGAGAAAAAAGGCTGCCTTTTCTGAGAAGTATTCTTTTATCTTGTATAAAAATCTATTTTCTTTTCCACACTGTGTGAGTGTAATGTAAAGAAAGCCTGACATTGAAACTGACTTAGAGCTGGTATTACATCCTAACTAGTCTTGACCCATCCCATTTGTGTGGTTGGGGTTTTTTGGCTTTTGGTGGGATTTTATTGATGTCATTATGATTTTTAATTAGTAATTAAATTCTCATTGATGACATATACATCCTTTTGTTTCTAATAAGACTAATCACTGGGTTTTGTTGTTCACTAATGATATTAGTACTGTCTGTGACTATGTATAGGATGCAACACTTTTTTTGAACTGAGATTCTTTAGAGATACCTGGACTTTTGTTGCTTTTTAACATCTCTAGAAGGACATAACATATTTTAAAGGATGTGATTCCAGTGGTGGTACAGTGCAGCACAGGTCTGTGAGATGGATCTTGAAAACCAGGGTATTGTTACAGTATATCATTATCTGGACATTTGTCATAGAACAGGTTTTCATAATAAGCTTCAAAGAAGGTGGAAGCCCAGATCTAAGCTTCAGGTTTTTCAAAAGTGCTTCTATAACAGGAGCTTTGTATTCTCTGCACTTTGACCAGCAATCTCCATGCGACCATTAAGGTTGAAATAAAGCTGGTTTCTCTATCTGGCAATGTAAGGTGAAACTAGAAAAACTGAATTTTAAATCTTTTATTCTATTTTATTCATTTAAATCCCTCTTGCTTCCCTGAATTTTCCTTAATCTACCTGTTATCTAATCAAAATTACAGGTGGGGCATAATTATCTGTGAATTCCTTTCAGTAGGTTGATAAAAGATAAAAGTACACCAAATCTGAAGCAGGTTCAGGAGAGCATGGAGAATGCTGGACCTGCAAACCACTTTAGTAGATTGTATGCCAAATGATATGTCATTAAAATAGCCTTTTTCACAGCATTACAACATGAACCAGGTTCATGGTTGCTCCAGAATACAGACTGAATGAAGAATCTATTCATAATGCAGGCAACTGCTGCATTTCATGGGTTTACAGTTTTCTGAAATTTACCCATTGTGTTTCTAGGGGCTTTAACTCAAATTCTTGAATACCTTATATTTCCAGACATTCTGAGTAAATAAGAGATAGACACTATGTTTCACTTAATTATCTTACACTTCTGTATACAAATTGACATATTTTAAAGAATTAAAGAAGTAAAGAATCGGTAAATTTTTAAGTCTCCCTCAATTCTTGTGGCTTAACATTTTTAGAGGTAGCTAGAATGGTTTTTACAAGTTTTATGTAAAATTCGTTGCTATCTCTGTTATGAAATACTTTTTGTGTGTTTTTGTAGATACAAGTGCCTAAGTCAAAAGGAGTATCTTCTCATTAGTTTCTTCTCCAGATGTGTTAGAGAAAACACTTTTAGTGGGATAAAGTTCCTCATTTTTTCAAGAGAGGATACATTCTAGTTACAGAGTAACTGCAAGGAAGTTACTTATGGCACAGATTTATTGCAGCTTGTGTCTCTCATTGTCTCTCTCTTAGTTCTGAAAATCTTAACCCAAAGACAAGTATTAGACATTTGTACATCTGTATTAGGTATTTCATCTGCCGTGTTTATTTGAAGTCTTGCTTTTTTTCTATTCTTTTTGGTTTTTTTCTTTTTTTTTCTCCTAGAGGAGACTGTAAGTAACTTTAGCAATATGCACCATGGTATCAGGTGATTTTGCAACCAAGAGGTCAGATGAGTGGACTGACATAACATTTTTAAATGTGCTGCGTTGTCAGGAGGCTGCCAGTTCTCCTGCTATGTACATAAAATCGCATATTGCTGTGAATGCTAACGTGGTTGTCAGGAGCAGTTTCGCCATTCTTTTTAGCCTGTGTCATGTAAGATTCCTTTAAGCAACTAAAAAACCAGCCATAATCCATTTGATTTTCTGTCTTCCCACGAGGAAAAGTTTTGACAGATGATAAATAGCAACTGCTGACAATCATCAATGTGGAGCTATCATGCTTTTACATTAAATACAAAAACAGAGTTGTAATGTCACTAGGGATAAGACTTTTGACACATAAGAGACAAATATATAATCCTCAGAACTATATCACTATTGGGATCTGAGGAAGTGCAACAAAGCACAGCTGGTTTGAGAATCTCACAAAGTCAAACTAAAGCTAACTTTGATATCTGGAATTGTGTGCATGTTCCAATCTGGGATATCTTTCTGTTGAGCCATAAGCTACTGTTATACGTGCAAACATCAGTGAATGTATGTGCACAAAGTAGGAAGACACTTTACATCACTGTCTTGTTTAATTAGGGCCAAGAAGGGACCAACATCAAAATTAAAATGGTGCTTTCTGAGCCAGGGCTAAAGTGTCAGATCTTTTCATAGTAAAAAGTCAGTCACACCAGTCACACTGAAGTATTTTATTCTGTGCAAATTATTTCTTGCAGGTATTTTACCATCTACTCATAAAATAACAATTGTTAAAAATATAAATAGTAACTTTAAGCACTTTGTGCTGGCTGGCAGTTTTAACAATAAAATCTGAATTAGACTTTTTTCTGACTGAGTATTTCTAAAATTTTTCATCTCTTCAAATGGGAAAGTACCATCAATGTAGTGGTACTTTTAGCATAATCTCTTCTAATGTAAAGCATAATGTATTTAACAGCAATTTTCAAAACAGAAGTCATTAATATATAACCCTGTTCTTGTAATTGACATTTGAGTCTGTTTTCTGATATACACTGTAAAATTTCAGTTCCAATCTCTACCTGCCAAAAGCAGGAGAATGGTGAAAGTGCTTTAGAGAGAAATTGAATAGTTCTGTATTAAAAGGAGGTATTACATAAGTCCTGTAGTACCAGCATAAAGCAAACAGTAGCCCAGCTGAGTAACACTGAATTACATGGAAGGCTAATCCAGCTTAAAAAGATGGCTAAGAAAATTCTGTCATAATATGATTTCTTCTAGGGAAGAAAAAAATAATATATGTTTCCCCCATGTTTTTAATCATTCCATTCCACTCTCACTAACGCTACTTTTTATCTTGATTTGAAAATGCAGAAGGATTAGAAATAGAATCATGTTCATACTAAAGCATTTTTTCATAAAGTGAAAAATATTTTCAAATTATAATTTTGTAAAATGTAAGTCAAAAGACAATACCTTTATGCATATGCCCTTTGATGCAATAATTTTCCTCCTCCTTTTTTTCACTCTCTGGCTAGGATTACAAAATTCTCTTGGGGCTTATGTAGAGGACAAGCTGTGTGGCTGAGCTGAGGATGTCTTTGAGACTGAGATTTGAGATTGGAATGTTTTTTTCACCACTGTGAGATGCCTCAAGACTTCATAAGGCCCACTTGCCTAGAGGAACATGTTCTATAATAGTTGTAAGAAGAAAAACTGTCTTTTTTCCACCCATGGGGTTCTAAATAATAACTGCTGTCCTATGCTGTGACAAAGCTTTTCATAATGTAGAATTTCTGACTTGATTTACTAACCTGAAGGAATTTTTATCAGCTGATCTACCTCTGCTGAGAATGACTGCTGTCTAGCATTATCTCTATAATGATCCCCATTCCCAACTCAGGAACAGGTGTTAAGTGAGTTACACACACTCCCAATGCAAAATTTTTTGCATTAATTTCAGAGACCTATTTTATGTAGATATTAATATTGTAAGATTGCAGTATCCTTTTTATTTTTAATATATGGGAGTGAAAATGGTCTGTGTATTAACTTTAGAAATGTATTTTATGTCTTTGACTTCCTCGATGTTTTAGCTAGAAATGTTTGCATTAAGCCACTAGAAAAGGAAGTTTAGGGAGATAGCAGTCAATACTGTTTGTATCTGTTAGATAAAAGCTGCTTGCATTAGTGTTCCATCAAGTCTTAATGTGACAAGCTTGAAGTTAAGACAAGAAGGAATCTATGGAATGGATAATTTAAGCAGAAGTACCCAAGTGTAACAGACAGCAGAGAAACTGTATTTCCAGCTTGTGAAGTCTCAAAGGAGGAATAGTTTCTTTTCATATAATAAACAGAACATCGACCATCAAATGTTCTCTTTCATCCTTCTGGGACACTGACCATTCACTTTTAAAGAGACCTCAGGATCTTAAAATTGTGTTCAAAATGTCCTGTCACAGTCTTGCAAATCTTATGAAATTAAACTTTGGAATTTAGAGTTTTAGAAGGGAGCATAGCGAATAATCATTCTACAATTTAGGACTTACTGAAAATGTCTGGAACCATGGAGATTCAGAGCAATGTGATGAATAGCTTTAATGAACATGTCAAATACAGATGACAAATGTACAGCTGAAATGGAGTCCTACTTTGTGCTGTTAGTTTTGGTGTATTTTTCTCCCAGGAGTGGACCTGCTAGCAAAAATATTTTGGCTTCAGAAAAACTAGAAGCAAAGTAAACTGAAGAAAAGGATATGATCTACATACTATTAAATTTTATTTTAATAAAGGCACTGAATACTTTGTTACTCTGATTTAAATTTATGACAAACTATTTAAATCCTTATCAGCTCTACTAAATTCATGAGTCCAAGTCTAAATACCTATTTGTGTTCTTAAATTTTACAGCCTGCCAAATGTTTTTTTTTTTCCTTCTAGCCATCTAAGTAACTCCTAATCCAGGCAAAAACCTCAATGGATCTGTCTAGTGAGGGAATCTGGTCCCTCTGATAGTTCTTCTTCCTTCCATCAAAACACTGTGACTCCATTTGGCTTGCATCAGCAACTTAGTTGTGACACTGTAGGAAACAGCTCTCCTTCTATGGGAGAAATAAATATTTATATACAATTAACTTTATGTAAGCAAGTGTATGTGTCTTCCATGTTACTGTCTTGAGGGACAAATACCAGCCACTAAAAACTGGCTTTTCTGACAGCATGGTTGCACGGTCTTGAAGTCAATCAAGATGGCACAATACACACTGATAATGATAAAAAAAAATATATTAATTGCTTAGTTTTCTAGAAGTCAAGCAGTACACTGTAACACCTTAAGAGAAAATACCTGGGAAATGTAAGGAGCTTTCTGGGCATGTTATCAATCTTCTCAGGATAGTGTCACCACTTCCACTTCCTTCATTCAAGAGAGGTCCATTGAACTGAACTATCATTTCTTTATATTTAATGTGGTCGTGTTTCTAATCTGTCTGTCCAGGGTTTTTTTGTATTTCTATCTTTTGTGACACAGTTTGCTAGTACCTAGAAGGAGCTTAGCTGGTGATTCAATTTCCAAAATTGATAGAAATGTGAGAACCACACAGCATCACAAACGAGTACTGATTTGGGGTTTTATAGCTACAATATTTTTTTCATGAGAAAATATTCCTTTACTGTGTGTAGTAGCTCATTATATTCATTTGATTGGCTGAACTTTTCTTGGAGATTTTAGCTAATAGCAAAAAGGAAACAGCATGCCAGACTACGTAGCAGTTTGGTAGTTAATGTGCTTTTTGGGATGTAGGTAATTGGGTGAGACTTCTCAGTCAGAAACAGAACAGAGGAGTATCAAAAATGCTGTATTTGCATTAGAGGTCTCCCTTGATTTTTAATAGAGAGCTTTGGGAATTCTTCAGGGTGGGAAACACTATATTCCTGCTAAACTCTAATGAGAAATACTACAAACTATTCTTTGCACTCCTAGAATAGTCTTTCCAAAAAGTCTTTTAAACACAGAAAGTGTTCTCTCCAGCTCGGACTCCTCACTTTGCAGGTCACACTCTGTCTGTTGCTACATACGCATTTAGGTTTTACAGAACTTGAAAGTCCAAGCAGAAAGAGCAATCAGTAGAGTGGGCCTTTCTGAGTCGGAGAGAGGAGAAACAATTTCATTTATGAAAACTGGTATTTCGGAAAGGTGAGATCATGTTTTTCACACTTGCAATACTATCTCCTCCCTATCAAGGACTTTTCTTGCATTTTGCTTTGATCAGGTGTTACAACAGTACTGATAAGTCTTTCTGCAGATTATGTAGCATGTGTGCAGAAAATTCTGAATGGGAGGCAAAGGGATGTTAAGCGGGTGTGAGTGAAAAGCTTTAAATGCATGTCCTGTCATGTAGAAGCTGATTGTCAGGGACTCTGCACACCTGTATATCCCCCACTGGAAATTTTGGATGTTATGCCTTTAAGCATACCAGTAAAGCCTCATAGCTTGTCAGAGTCCTGTCTGGTATTTGGCTTTTTAATTTTTACACGAGTAAAATTGAAACAGGTTTTAACCTTGTTTCCACTGCAGTCCTGTCTTGCAGTTTCTGAAGAAACAAAATTAAATGAAAGAAGGATTCGTAAAGGGCAAATATATATTGAAGGGGGAAGAAAAATGCCTTTTTTTACATTTTTTCTCTTTGTGCTTTTATTTTCATCTTTTGTGCTTTTTTGCAATTTCTACTTTTTCATTACTCGTTGCTTTCTTCTTCTACCCTTCCTCTTGTTTTCTAACACTTTCATGCAATTCTTTTTCTGGAGGCTTCCCCCAGACTACTCCTCTCTAGAAAATTCTGTTCCCTTTCATTAGCATCCCTTTTATTTGATTCTCTGTTCCTTTATGTGTTCTACACATATTTCAGTTCTAGTTCAGATTCTTTCTTTTTTTTTTTTT
>WEKY01050590.1:26976-79722 GCA_013390045.1 Picathartes gymnocephalus
TTTTTAAAAAATTTTTTTTGGGTTTTTTTTTTTTTTTTTTTTTTTTACAATGATGACCTTTTTTTTCTTGAAATGTTAGGTATTTATACACCCATTGATTTCTATGGCTGATCCTTGCTAGGTGCTAGTTTTAAATATCAGCCTTCACAGACCTAGTCAAGTTGTGACACAAATTTTGGCACACTTTCAATTTCAACATTGGAATTAGTTTCCTGTAGAAACATTAAGGTATTTATATCTGCTTTTTTGTATGTGAGCCTACACAGGTTTTAGAATATATGAGAAGTCTGTAGACTGCATGCTAAAAAATCCTTCTTGAGTAGTTGCAAATCTCTTATGCGTTTACCCCACGGCCTAAACAGGATTTTACGTTTAATTGAATGAGTGGTTTCACTGACTGTCTCAGAAGTCTACTGGCTATCAAATTAAGCATGTTACTTACATAATTCACTCAGAGTTATGCCTCTTAAAACAACATTTCTAATAATTTGTGCAGGAATTTTAGCAACACAGTTGTCCTTGATGTCAGTATGAACAGTATCTCTACATTTTTTTCAGCTCCTTCAAAGTCTAGTGAATTATGAGTTCAATATTAAGTATTTTGCATACAGAACTCTTGCTAAGTTAATAGGATGTTTGCCTGTTAAAAATTGCAGAACCAGACTAAATTAATCCAGCCCGCTTTTGAGAACCTAAAATAAAAAGAACTGCTTCAGTGTGCCTTGGCAAAATATTTCAATGTTTAGCTGAATTACTGTTTGTACTTTCTAATATCTAATTTATCATTTTGCGTGAATTTGCTATCAGACTGTCATCAATCCATGCCCTTCTTCCTAAGGTGAGATATAACACCATGATTATTTGTAAATTATTTCTAAAAATCTGCAGCTGACTAATCTGAAGATGACTGATCATTCCTCACAGTGAATAATCTATCCTCCCAAGCTGTAAGATGTGTTAATGTCCATCTAGAGCTTTATTTCATCCTAGTGATATCCTTTCTGCAGTGTAATGTGGTGATCAGAATTGCACACAATATTCAACATGGGGCCTTGGTAGTCTTTCATGAGGTACTAGAATGCCTTCCCTTGAGAAAATTAAATTCCCTTTTTATTCTTTCCTCTCTACCTTACAATTTCTTGCTCTGAACTTCGGTTTGTTTTTTTATCACTGCAAAATACTGCTGCAAAGCATTGTGTATAATCATGGAAAACACTTTAAACTATCTTATTCATGTTTTCTTTTCCTTGTCTCTATTCTGTGTTGTGCTTTAATTTAGATTTTGGACTCGTGATTGTTTTTGGTCCCTAGCCTCATTACCTTTTACTTCTTTACATGGAACTGCATAAACTACTTAGCATCCCATAAGCCTAATTCTATCCAAATCATTATGACTTTGTTTGCTCTGTTCCTGTGTATTTACTACTTCTCAGCTCTGTGTCAGCAGCAGATTTAACTACTTTTGAAAGGATGTCCTCCCACAAGGTCATTTCTCTATTAGCCTAATAAAAGGGATCCATGTGTGATCACTTGCTGCACTTTTCTTGCTTATGGAGCCCTTTCCTGGCACAGGCAGTTTTTCAAAGTGTGGGTCAAGTCTCTAAATTGTGCAGTGCAGATATTCTGGTCCCAGGGAATTAATTTATACATCTTCCCAGTTAAGTGGCAGTGGAGTTTTTAAGTATGATGGAGGAACAGAAGCAGAATTCTGCAATTATAGGGACACACGTGAAACTTGTCAAGAGAAAAATACTTTCTTATTAATAAAATTTACAATTAGTCAGGGCACAGAAGGAAAAATCACATGATCAGTATATCTGTGTGCCCAAACCTCATAGCATCTGAGCTATTTTAGAAGTGAGTTAACTCAAACATTGGAAACAAAACAACTTTAGACAGGTTACTCTTGAGATGATCAATAAAACAAGAAGTTCCTTTGTGCAGGGCTCTGTGCTGCTCCAGCTATCCTGTTCCCTCTGCCATTTAAAGCTGCCTCTTATGGATTTTATTGTAAATGTGTCCCTAAATGTCAAACAAAAGGATGTAAAATTAAGTTGTAAGGAAGGAAGCCATGTTACAAAATTTAATCCTCATTGGATGTACTTCTAACTTTGGGTTTATTATTAGAACATCAGAGTAGTCAGTGCCCTTAACTTGAATCTCTTTTATGTTTGTATTTGCCATAAAGAAAAGTTATTTTTCAAAACAATTTCAACACCTACTCAGTATGTTATTCTCATCAACATCTTTTTATACCTGGTGTCTCTCACTGTGATTTGATGTAGGTGACTTTGTATGAATAAGTCGATGGAGAATCCAGCATAGATGTCTTAGAACTGTGTTCAGTTCACCTATGAGTGACCCTTATAGATCACTTTGACCAGAAAGTACCTTCTGGTGCAGTTGAGAGCTATCACAGGACTCCTTTAATCTAAGTAGCCTTGAACACTTCAGCATGTATAGGGACTAAATCAGAGGGAATTTAAACTATTATGACTTTGCATGGCTAAACTAATTCTGATTAGCTCAACAAAATTACTCCCAATGTGATTTGCATCTCTGTAACTGAGATGGGAATTTGGCAAACAGAACATGCTGGTGAATTTACTGTATATCTCAATATAGATGTATACCCTTCATGTAAAACAGCCATGTAAAGAGACAGTATGGCTACACAGGGAGAGCATAAGGTTCATTTAGCTGAGAGCAAAATGAATTCTTTGCCTAAGTATTCCCAAAAGAAGGTTAAGGCAGCATTCCAGAAACTGCAATACACACTCCTCAGGGAAAAGTGAAATGTTAAGAGGTTTTACCATCATACTAGAGCTGATAATTAGGCAATTATGACTATTAACCTTGACAGAACACCACTATTAAATGCATTAGATTCCAGAGTTTGGATGTAGAGCGCTAGGAAAATCTGAGAACCAGCTTCAGACAGGTTAGCAATGAAGAGCTAGAAGCTGTGAAAATAATTCTCCTACATGTGTAAGAAAAAAAGAATGATTCTAGAAAAGACACTGAGAAGAAAATTTGTGTTCAGTAAGAACATCGATGTTATTAGAAACATTGATAAGAGTTGCCTCAAAATCTATTTAGCAGTGCATAATTTTAGCAGTGCAGGATGAAGTTAGGCTCTTAAAACTATAGTTAGGTTTGTTAACTACTCTGTTTTCCTCTACTCTTCTACTGGGAGGTTTCAGGAGCAATGTAATGCAGTCAAATAAGACAAAAAACTCTCAGAATCCTAAAGTCTCTCCTCAGCAGTTGACTGCTGCATGAATGGGTACAGGGTACATTTCTATGTTCTCCCC
The DNA here is from genome assembly GCA_013390045.1 of Picathartes gymnocephalus. Lineage (NCBI taxonomy): Eukaryota > Metazoa > Chordata > Aves > Passeriformes > Picathartidae > Picathartes > Picathartes gymnocephalus. Next base: position 30,291 of record WEKY01050590.1, read on the forward strand.
AGGGCATCCCAGACCATGAGAATGGGTGGAATGGAAAGAATAGCTTCAACCAAACTGACACTATGATAGAGCAAGCAGTAGTTTGCTCTAGCAGATCAATGTGGTACAAACTCTGCTCAGACTTTGTGCTAGTCCCAGAACTGTGTATGTGTGAATGGAGAATATTATTCTATGTCAGCATATGCAGATCTCTTCTATATCACATGGTTCAATGCACTTGTTTAAGAAATCCTATGAGTGAAGAGATGAGTGTGTTGTGCTCTGTCTCTGGTAAAAAGGTTAAACAAGGCCTCCAAACTATTGACTCTACAGCTAGAGTCAAAACTCAGTTTTATGCTCAGTTCTTTGAATATGTCTATGGATTTGAATAACTGTAGCAAACAGTTCCTTCTAGTGGTGTTTGGCAAAATTATGGAGGAAGTCTATTTAGGCAAATAGCACACAAAGTCATGATAAATTCATGAGATAGAGAACCAAAGCAAAATGCTCTCACAGTTCCAGAATTAGCTAACAATATTTGGCACTTCTGATAGCTTGTTTCACTAGAGATTGTCAAGAAACTGTTTGTTTGTCAGACTGTGCTCTGGATTTAGTGGCTCCACAGAAATTTGAATCAGCTGTGAATTGATCTCATCACTTCTTCCTGTTTCTTTTCTCTGTGCATATTCTTGAGAAAAAACTAGGTCAAATTCTACTCCTAGATGTCACCAATTTAAAACAAGCAAGAGTTATGTACAATTCAAATGAATAATTTTGCTTATAGTTATTCAGTTGAGCAGTGTGAGAGCTGAACAGAAATATTTGCTCAGATATACAGAGAAATCCTATTTTCTTGGTTTTGTGAAAAAACAAAACATTATTCTTCTCATTTTGGCCTTATTAAGAGAAGTCAGAGCAGTTTTCACAGGTAGAAAAGTTTTTTTACATGGAAATATTTGTGAGGTGAAAAATATCTCCATATATGTATTTGTGCTCTGCTTCCTACAGAAGCTTTCATGATGCATGCTCCCTTGAGGGGAGACCATCTTACATAACAAGTTTTCCAGCCTAGGCTTGCACAAAATTATTGTGAGAACATCAGCCCATGATGGGAAATTCATGTGCTTATGTAAGGTGTATTTTAAACTTTCAGCTGTGTCACTGAACACTTCCATTTAGTATTGGGGTTATAGATGTGCAAGGTTAGAAGGCATACAAAGCAGATGAAGAGACGTTGATGCACTGAGACAGGGCTCAAAGTAGGTGCCTTTGTAATTGCATGCTTGCAGGATCATCAAATTTCTACTGTGAAAGCTTAACTAACTTGACACTTTTATCTTTTGCTGCGTTCTGGGCTATGCTGCTGTTTGACATGTACAGTCACAGGGTACCTGTGCTCTAAGAACTGAAAGACTCAGATTTTATTTTTGGGTTGCCTAAAGATACAACCCATGCTGTATCCTCTTATCAGGTCAATGTATCTTTATATACGTTATATTTCTCACTGATAAATTAATTTCATTATTCTTTAAAAATATATGAAGATCCATAAGTAACCTCCCCTTTTTTCTGCTGTATCTTAACACGAGTTGGGATAGGTGGTAGAGTCACCATCCCTGGAAGTGTTCAGGAGATGTCTGGATCTAGCACTGGGTGACACAATTTGGTGGTTTAGGGGTACAGTGGCAGTGCTGGGTTGATGGCAGGACTTGATGATCTTGATGGTCTCTTCCAGCCTTGATGATTCTACGATTCTATAAGGCAACTAAATCAGAAAATGTGACATCTGATGCACACAGTCCTCTTGAAGGTCTTTAGTCCACAACAGGCTATATCACTATAAACATTGCATTCAAATTTAATTGCAATCACATGCATTAAAAAAACCCCAAAACCACAAACAAAAAATCCTCAACACCACAAAAAACCACACCATCAAAAAAAAAAAAAAAAGGGCAAACAAAAACCACTCAAACCAAACAAAACAATATATACAAAACCAAACAAAACATCAATGATTTAACCAGCTTAACTTCATGATTAAAACAGCTTGACTTCACTGACACCTGATCTGGTTTTGATTTCTACTTTTACAACCCAGATCTAGCTTTTGTTTATGTACGTCAAGGTAGACAAACATAAGTAAGTGAAAGCTCCTTTGCCTGAGAGATGACTTAGTTTCCTGTGGTAAGGCTCTAGTCAGCCCCAACCCCAAACCTCTATAGCTGGTTTAACACTTCATTCTGGGAAATATAATAGAAAAGGTCAACTTTACTGTGTTTGTTATAAAGCCTTTTGAATCAGAAATTGGCTTATGTCACTTCAAACTTGTGCAAAATAGAGTTTCTCACCAATATGAAGAAATCTCCCTTGCCATATTGCTTCTGGAGGTATCATGTTTAGTTCTCAATTAAAAAAATAAATTTAAAAAATGATCAGTTAGGAGAAGAAAGAGATATATCAAGAGAAGTCTTCATATAATTAATGCCAGTAAATTGATAGCTCTCACAGATTCCAAATAGTAGACCAATACCTCTGTATGCATTCCAAATCATCTCAGCCTGGATTCTAGTCATGAAGGCTCCTACTGGAAATCATTATGGAATCTTTGCTTTGAATTCCTCCTTCTGGTAAGTCTATTCATAACCTGAACATTATTAATCAAGAATTTTTTCCGAGCTTTGTCTTGTGTTCATGCAATCAGAAATTGATTTCTACTTCTCTGGAACTGAACTTTGAATTGCTGATGCTTTTTTTTCCTTGCATCCCTTGTTCCATTTCTGATTAAAATAAAGACAAAAGTTTGTAAAAGTTGTTCTGTTGCAGTATATCACTAGAAAAGTACACTGAGTGTAAATCCAGGGATCTGTGAGAGCAGAACAACATGCTGAATGAAATCTTGGACTTGACACATGCCAGGCATCTCCATCTCCCCTCTTACACGGTCTAGCCCTTAAACTCGGAAGTGAGCAATACTGTGAAGTTTGTACCATCATGTTCCTGTTAATGCACCACGATGTCTAGCACCAGATAAAGGAAACTAGCAAGGTTTGGCAATTGCAACTTCTCATTTTCAGTCATTCTTGGAATAGACTGAAGGTGTGAGAATGCAACTACTCTTCTTTTTCCCTGTGGAGACTCTGAAAGGAGCAGTACAAAAGATGTACCTATAACGAAGTGCATTCATGCAAACATCCCTGAATTATTAACACTGTTTTCACCACAAATCTAAGCACAGTCCTATACTAGCTACTGTGAAGGAAATGAATTCTATCCCAAACAAAACCAGCACATACTTTATTTACTTTTTTTTTTTTTCAGATGACCGAATAAATCATTTGATCAGGCAAAATTATTGTGTGCTAGATTTCTTTCCTTCTGGCATTTTGGTTTTTGTAGGCTTTTAGAATGTTTTCACTAGAAGTCTGATATTTACCACTGCTATATCTAGCCCTTCAAGCATGTAAAATAGAGACCATTGAGATGAAAACTCATCTTTTCCTTTTAAAGGGGAAAATAGTCAAATATGAAATCCTAGAAATGTAGAACTACTGAAAGGAATGTGTTTTCAAGGATACTTAAGATTTAGTTCTAGTCTTAAAATGGAAATTGGTTGTAATCACTGACTGGCAATCACACTTTTCAACAGTTTACCTGAAATATTTTTTTGAAGACAGCTTCTAGGTCTCACTTATAAAGGGGTAAATGCATACAGGGATGATGACAAGGAAAAATCCCCAAAGGAGAAGATGAAAAATGAGTGTGCCTAGTTTACATTGTTTCTTCTATTGCAAAATCTTAGCAGTAGATGGTTATTGGTTGTTGGATGAGCTAAGGAATGTTGAGAACTTTAGTTGATTATGTCTGCCTCCACCATCAGTTGCCTTTGTGACATCAGGTCTATAATAATAGATGTTTTAAAGGAGACAGTATCAGTCCAAGGAAACTGAAATAGTTTGCTTAAAAACCAATTTCTTTCTAACTTGGTTGTAATGCTTCTACAATAAAATATGTAAGTTGATTATAACTTTGGGGATGTTGTAAAATATGCCTTTCTAAACAACTTACAGGTGGTAATATATCACCCATGTCTCTGGGTCTCTAGAGAGTTTACTTTTCCAGAAATATAGAGGTCAGTTGTCTGCTACCTTTTATTACTACTTACTTGAGCAACAGCTTTCAATAGCTGTCTGGAAAAAGAAAGAGTGAGTAAAGAAGTTGAAAACCTGGAGGGAAATATGTTTTTTAAGTATTTGATCCTTAGTTCAAAATGTAAGCCATAAATGCTGCAGGAAGTAATATGGAAAATATGGTAATTGAGGGAAAACGAGAAAAGATAGACTGCAGTGGAGAGGAGAAAACTCAGTTTTATCTCCAGTTATCCTGATATGTAATAAGATCTTTTTCTAGTAGATAGGCAAATCTAGTAATAAATATATTGCTCTTTGTGGTTATATAACAAGTGACAACAATATATGAAACTTCTATTGTTGCATAACTTCTGTTCCAAATTGCATTAACAATTTTAAGATTTACCTTTGTGCTTCATCCAGAGCTGAAAGGTAAATTAAAGAAGCTCTCCACACAAACACTTCCCTCTTTCAATAAAGAGGGTCTGTAAGGAAAAAATGCTTCCAATCTCGCTTGCTCCAGAACCCCATGTGATTTGGGTATAATATTCTGACAAGTTGTTTATTCCACACTGAGGCTTGCTGAGTAAATCCTATGAGGTGCTGAGTGTCCTGAACTGCAGCCAAGGGATTCCTGCCCTTCGCAGGAAGCGCTCAGAGTTATGCTATGGCTCACACCTTTTTGGTCTGGGGTGCGCATTGCTGAGTACTTCATGTGCCTCTATAATTGTAATAAGGGTTTACAAATTAATATTGTAACTTTTCAATTGGTTTCTATGAAAATATCAGGCACGCAACATTGACCTTTAATTTGTATATGATCTATAACAAAATATTAATTAAGCAATGGTTTAATGCTCTGCATTGTATAAAGCATAATCAGGGAAGGGATTCTGCCATCATCATCAATATGTAGATTGGTTTAAGGAACCTATAGATGGCTACCAGGGTAAATCCTATCCATATGAATGGGTCCCTAATGTAATAAACATAACATGTTGTAACCTCAGCTAATGTAAATGAGATTGGTGGCTCTGCTGATTTACACCAGCTGAACACTCACCCATATGTTCAGTAGTAAATATTTGTTAGATCAGCCCATAAATAACATTTTATTTGCAAGTGTACATGGACACAACCAACTAGACTCTAAATGAAGCTTAACACATGAATGATGAAAAGGTTTCTCCTGCAAAGATACAAATATACTTTTGAAAACAAGTTGGTGTTACTGCCAGCTTCTCTTGTCTGTCTCTTCTTTCATGCTGATGTGAGTGTATCTTCAGCATGCAAAGTAACTCTTGTTAAGGTTACTCTGCCCCTTTCTCTTATCTGATTTTTTTCTATAAATCTAATGCTTGTGACTCTTAAACTTGGAATCAGTTGGAGTGAATGTAGTCTCCAAGGAACTGAGGTTGGATTGTGATGTGAGAACTGACTTATTATCTATGTCATCTGTCAGATGTGTCAGGCCCAGAGAATCCTTCACTTACTCATTCAGTATCAGACCAGATTTGGTAATGGAGAAATTAGCTGAAACTTGGGAACAGTAAATCAAGCTTTAACTCTAGAATGTGAAATAATCAAGTTAGCAGCTATTGGAAATGGAAAATTGTGGTTATTTCCCTTTGCTTACTTTCTCTGTCCTCAAACTTTTTCCAGCCTTTATGGTTGCAAAAGACTCAACCATGAATGCCAACAGTTCAGCACAGATTTACAGTGTTTGTGTTTATGATAGCTAAAAACATTGCAATATTATTTTGAATAGCAAGTATTATTGTTTCTCATGTTATTTTCATGGCAAAGGATACTTATTTTTTCTGTAATCTATATGTTATCATGCAGGCAGATGTCAACTGCACTGTTGTTTTCTTATTTGGTCTGCAAGTAGGAAGTCTGCATTTTCTATCAGGATACAGTTACTAAGGGAGCAATCTTAAAATATCTGGGGATGGATATGCAAATAAGGCAAAGCTGTGTTTGCATAGTCTAGACTGCTGATAATTTGGAAAGCATGTAGGCATGACTAATATGGGAAGGAAATTCTTCCAAAACCTGAGCCATTCAAATCAAGATGAGCACTTCTATAACTGAGAAAAAGTGTTGTGGTTTTTCTGCTAACAAATGTTGCTCCTGAGTACTACCTACATGTTACAGACTGAAGCTTATTTTATTTTGTAGGATCCACTGAGCAGCCATCAGATGGTTATCTCTATTGTAGCTAAAATTTTTAAGTGAACTATTTTCAAAGTGAAAAAAATCAAAGGGTTTTTCACAGCCTTCAGAGAGGTATAAACTTCAAATATTATTTTATTTTTGCTAGCCTTGAAGTGGATCCAGAACCTCAGTTGTTAACTTGAAACTAGTTTCTATAGTTCAGAAATATTTCTGAAATTTTACATGGTAATAAAAATGTCTTACAACCTCAAATATTAAATAAAACACTTCTTTTTTTGTTGGTCTGGACCAAATACAAAAGCTTGTGCCATATGCTGGAAATTATTTCTTCAATTTCAGGTGTTATGTTATGCTATTACTTGTAGCATTTAATTTAAATTATTGCTTTTATTAGAATCAAAGAGGTTGCAGATGGTAAAACTATTATATCACCAAGCACATCTCCCTTTTAAAATGGTAATGTTATATAACAACAAGGTGGTCCATATTATTTCTGTACTACCACTGAGATTAAAAGAAAAAAATGTACTATAACAATTTATGCGTTAACCTGTTTTATAAGATTGCTGCGATTTGCTTATCTAATCTACCAAGGTTTACTTTTGATTTTCTTTCCTTTTTAACAAACTGCCAGGGTATAAAAATGTATATAAGAAAAAAAGAAAATCCATTTCATGATGTGCATTGTGCAAATGTTTGGCTACAAACAGCATTTTAAGAGATATCATCAGAGAACTCAGTTACATATCTCAAAGATGGTCCCAGGCTACAGAAACAGTATCAAAAACCAGACTCTTTTGAAGTACGTGGATTTTCAGATCTTTGGCTTTGATTGATGTCTCAACTAAAAGTTAAAGTGTTTAAGTAGAAATTCAAATACGTTTCATCAGATAGCTTACATATTTATTCCCTGATAGATTTTATCATCTGAATGTATTTCAAATAGAAAACTCTAACAGTAAGCGCAATACAAGTAAAATATTAATATTGTGATACACTTATTTTTATCACAGATATTTCTAGAGGTGTGTAAATCATATATGATTAAATCCTTCTCTTTTATATTACCACTGACAAAGAAATTTCTCTAACTTCATTAAGTTAATTCAGATTTCTACATGTTGAATGGAAAAGAGAATGAGGACCTTTTCCACTTTGGATTACAACACTAATTACACTTGTAATACACTACTTTATGCTACATAAATATTTTCCTTGAACTAACATTTCTTTATGGAGACAAAATATTTCCAAAATTAAAATAAAACCATGTAAGAGTAGATCCAGAAAGCCTTGCAGTGAGAGCTGTGTATGGGGCCGTGCTTTGTCCTGCCACAAACTGTCTCAGCCCTAAGGACAAGCCCAGTATGGAGGATACACCAGTGCATCTCCTTCAGCCATGAGATGCCTGTCCCTGTCTTGCCTCACGCACGCCCTGCTCTGCTCTGCTCTCCTCCTCTAACTGAAGCACTCTCGAGGGCAATGGTGCTTTATTCCCCCCCAGTTGTTTGCCATAATTTGTACAGCAGTAAGAGTGCCTTCGGGTTTGAGGTACCTGCGCTCCCTCCTTGCACGAGCCACCAGCTGGAAATGTCTCGTAACCAGCAGCCCCAAAACCTGTGGCACAAAAAACTGGACCTGTTGGGGTCTGGCAGCCAGCGGTGGGGTGGCTGTGCCAGGAGCTGTGCTAGGTGGCCACTGAGGCCCCAGGGTGAATTAGGCGCACTGAGTTCAGTACTTCCTCTTTGTGGCTGTGTTCCTTCCCCATCCGGGGAGGCTGCATTTTCCAGCAGCTCCGGTGATCTGCTCCTGGTTACCTGAGGTATGGGCTAGGACTGTGTGAACTGCTTGTAAATTGTGCACAACTAAAGAGCCACGGGTTTACCAACCTTGGTCTGCTGCTTAGGCTGCATGCAAATAATAATTTAATATTAAAATGCCTCTGTATCTCTTATTCTAGGTATAAGCAAAATATTATTTAACTGGTACATGTATTTATTTCTTTAGAGCTGTGGTGCTTTTTTTGTGAAGGGTCCAAAATAACCACATATGAGGTAAAGTCTCCCAGAGGGCATATAATGTACAGTGAGGTGGTGTTTGAACTTGCTTTGTTATTGTGAAATTTACCTATGTCACACCGGAGAGATTTGAGCAAGGGAGAGATTACACACAGTGTTTGAAGAAAAGAAAAGGTAATACATTTTGCAAATAACACCTCTCTGTGGGGGGGTTTAAGTGCATCCTTAAGTGCATATTGGTTAGATAATACGACCTAAAAGTAACTTTGCTTCTCTTTGTGGGAAAAGTAAAAATGAGCTGAGACTGTGAAAGAAAAATATAAGAAGGGAATAAACATTTTCTATGCAATTAAACCAAATACAATTGAAGCTACAGGGAAAATCACCAGTTAAAATACAATAAACAGTCTTGAAGTCTTTAAATTCCCACAGGAAGGGATTGTTCTGTTAGAGGAGTTCAGTATTATTAAGTGGAATTCACCCGACAGGGCAGGAAATCCCCTGTAGGACAAGCAGAAGTTTAAAGCTCAAGGCTGTGTATTGAACTATATGATTTTCTGTTAAAGAGAGATTATTAAAGTAAGGGAAAGATAAGGCAATAGCACTTCTCTCGTTATCCAGGCATGCTATGCATCCTGCTTTTACCCCTCATTAGCGGACTTATCACTTTCTTAGCCACTGAGGAATAGGAAATATTTCCTTCTTACTAAAAAATATTAGAAAAGAGACAAAAAAATTTCCTTCTTAATAAAAGTCGTAGGATTAAGAAGTCTAATGAGATGAACATTCAGGAGCAATGCCAGTGCTCATATAAAGCATGAATGGGACAAAGATCCTCTCCTTGGACCTCCCTGGCCCTACCCCAGGGATAGTCATAAACCTTTGGTGCAATGATAGTGGCTGGGACACGTATCACAGATGCCTGTACGTGTGTAGGACATATTTGTTAGCACATATAATGGCATTAGTATTGGCAGAAGAAGCTGTCACAGACTTCAAAATGACAGGGTACAAATGTCCCAGTGGAATCAAGGGGCACTGAGACAGGAAGAAGCAAAGGCCAGAGAAAACATCTGTTACAAACAGTAATACCAGGGATGCAGAAAATAGTGTGGGAGGCAGAGGCACATATGCCTTGCTGCCAGGCATGCTGAAAAGAAGCAAACATGTTGGATATCACCCCCTGCCCTTCGATAGGAAAGGAAAAACAATGCAATCTGCCACAGCTGCAGAAAGTATCAGTAGAAAGAAAGCAGCTTTAGGAATGGAGATTCAAATAGCTAACATAGAAAAGCCTGAGACAGTTACCTGCAGAGGAAGGAAGGGCAGAGTTGGGAAAACACAAATGAAATCCATGTCTGTAGAAGGACTTAGGAAGGTTAAGGCAAATCAGCTGAAATTGAATCCACCATGTGGACTATCTCATTCTGGAGTAAAGCAGCCATAAAGTTTGGCTGCACTTCACACAAGAGTGGAAAACTGTATCTTATGCATACTGGTTTCAGACTTTCAGCTGAGCTGCCTTTCCATGGTGTCCTGGAGTCAGAAATTACAATGTGAGTATAGTTTGCACTTTCAAGTCACTCCTGAAGGAAGTGTCACAGGTAGCAATGTGACAGGCATAAAGCATATGCAAATTGCCCAATTAGACGTCACCTACTATTGAAAAAACAGTTGCAACAGCAACAAAATGTAGCAGAAACAATCATGCAATGTAAGAAGGCCAATTCAAAATCTATTCTACAAATGCATATATAATATACCTAAGTTTTCTGTTTATTTATTTGGGCACTAGAATTCTTCAGGATCTCATGAAACATGCAGTTCCAAAACATGAAGTATCTTTTCTCTGAAGGTGTGATGGATACGAATATAGATAAGAAACGTGTCTTTATTTCCTATTCCCAGTCACAAGGAGCACACAGGCATCAGTTACAGGTTTTCACCCTGAACTGCGGCTCAGGTCAGTGTCAGTTTGGTGGAGACTTATACCGTGCACTGTCTGATTTTAAATCAGTGTGGTATTGAAAACAGTGTATAACCATGGGACTTTATTTGGAAGTTAAAAGTCAGTGGTTCTAACAAGTGTAAGTGCATTAGAGTACAAATAATCTTGTCTCTGTCACTTGTTTCCTTCCAATATCAGAGGCACATGACAAGACTCAGCATATTTCTAAAGGTGTGGAGCATCATTCAGTTTCAGACTGAGTATCTTTATTTTATTCCATCTAGCCAGTAGCATCTAGATTTATCCCCTGTGCTCAGGCCTAATGGTGGAGCATGTGAATGTGTTCCTTCTCTGTCTTCCAAAAAAATTTCATCTGCCCACTAGAGAGAGAACTAAATTATTCCTTCTCTTTGAAGCATTACATTTTACTCACCATTGTGATGTCTGGCCACTTTGTGGAAGTGAATTGAGTGTTGTGCTAAAGCCTGGTGTGTGGGGGTCCCATTGCCTGTTTTCAGTTTCACAAATACCCCTTTAAGAAATGTGTGTTGTGTATCAGCCCACACTGATGTAGTGTCAGAGACAAGATTCATGCAGAAGGGGTGATGTGGTGTTCCCTTTGGGGTTAGAAATCTCACTGATGCGTTTTACTTACATCCTGAGGGTTAACATGGTTCCTAATTTTGGTATCATGAAGTAATTCTCCTGGAGATCAGACTGTTCAGGTCAGGTGTGTGGAGTTTGTCGTGCCAGCCTTGCTCAACAGCAGGAGGTGAGATGTTTGTCCTAAAATCACCCTCTAGATTCAGTAAATTCCTTCCTGTCACAAGCTTATAGGATACCTGTTCTCTGAATCTCCTTTACTTCAGAGTATAATGTCTTTCATTTGATTTTATTTTTACCTACATAAGTAAGTCATAAATCATGAAGAAGTTTATGATGAGTGTAGATGTGGAGCTCTTAGTCTGGAAGTGCTCCATGGAATAAGCAGCTATTTTTATATCATTGCTTGAGATTTTGGGGGACAACTTGATGATCTGTGTGACCTCTTCTAATCTTATTATAATAATTGTTGCCCTCTGTTTTTCCATGCTTTTTGCTGGTTGCCATGGAGACACCCTACTCTCAATTCTTAAGAGAGCAAGTGTCTCAGATGTCCCTCTCTTTCTCACCTTTTTCCCTCTCACACTTTCTGGTTGTCACTGGGAATCACGTTAGCTCCTTTTCTTCATCTCCAAAAGAAGCATTGATGCCCTCTTAGCACCAGTATGTTCGTTCAGCATTTTTCACTGTTCCCTGGAGAGAAGTGTGGCAGCACAGACTGCATCCAGAGCCAGAGAGACTCGGCCACAGCCAGGCTGGCCCTGCTCAGACTTGCAGATTACCCAGGAGCTGTGTTGCAGCCCTTGAAGAGGCACAGTTTGAACGCCAGTCATCTAATTTGGGTGTGCTCCCACCGAGCACCCCTTGCTGGTGTTCAGCAGCACGGAGACTGGACGCTGTATTAGTTTGCCACAGCAGTAATAAGGGACTCTTGAGCAGAATAACATTTGAATGTTTATGGTTAATTTAGAAAGAGAAAATCAGATGCTTTTAAACATTGCAGATTAAATGCAAGTTGTTTCCAGGGAATGTGTATGGAGTGCATTTAAATTTGTCTTTTATTGTCTATTTCATAAATTATGTTCCTTTACAGGATAAATTGAGTGGATTATAAATGGAATCATCTCTAATTAACTGGGTGCTAGCTACTTAGGAGGGCACATACAGCTTGTGTTATTAAAAAGCATCATGTCAGATTTAATGGATGTCATTACAGAAGTACCTCAGGGATCTATGCTTGGACCATTGTTATTTAGGATCTGTGCAAATGAAGTGACAAGCCAGTGCACTGAGTGTAATGTTCATTTTTATTCTGATGACACAGTCATGACCTGAGCTCCTAGTTTCTTGAAATTGTCCTGTAAGTATTTCTGAAAGCTTGGAAATGGTTAATTCTCAATGAAGTTGCTTTAGGCAATGCTAAAGCAAGTGTTCTGACTAAAGTAATGCTGTGCTGGGACAGGCTACCGTTGGTGTTAAGCAAATCTGAAACTTGCGTATTATGGGGAGGAGGAATAAAATGTATGAATCCCCTATTCTCTACAAAATTGACATATTTTGTCTTTCACATGAAATTCTCTTATTGTGAGTTTTTGTTATTGATTTTGTAAGGTGGATATAGCTGCTAAATATGAATCTACAGGAGGATTCAGAAATGATTTGATGCAAACATATTTCAATCATCATTGTGCTGGTTTGTAATTTTCTGTTCATTTGGTGCTTTGAGTCTTTTTGATGGTGTTTTCTCCTCCTGTTTTTATCAGGAAGAAAAAAAGGGTGCTCCTTTTTCAGGTATCTGAATCTCTCTATGCTGGAAATTTTCTTTTGATAGTGCTAATAGCTTTTTTATTCAATGATAATGATAAGACTTCTATGGATCATCTGCTGATATATCACCTCTTGGGAGAAAAAGCTTGGAGTTTGGGCCCAGATTCTGCCCTTGGGTTTGGATTAAGATTACCCTTGGGGGCAGGAGACAAGTTCCAACAAGGCTTTATTTCCACCTATAAATTGAACTACAAAGCACCAGAGACAAAATGAGGAAGCTGAGCTAATGCTGCTGCTCTGGAAAATTGTGTTAGTGGATCTGATAAAATTGAGGGTCTGACATGGCAAACAGAATTTAGTGTACAATGAAAATGACTGAGCAGAATGGGTCAGAAGATGATTCATTCAATGGAAAGTAATCATCAGAGTATGATCATAAGTTGCCTATCCATAGGCAAATGAAAAATGACTGGTGTTTCTTTTATTGGCTCTGCTCTGCCTGATTGCCTGTTAGTGGGTCAGTGCAGTGAGGCCAGGACTCGAGGATATCCTGAGAGTTCCCTCCTCTGGCCTTTGGGCAGCTGGGGCAGCACGGCAAGGGCAGGGCTGGGGGCACAGGAGGCAGCGGGCTGTGCTGCTCCTCCACACACACCCCCCCTATCCCCGGGCACCTCGATGGAGCTGCAAAAGGCCTTTTAATTGGTCCCTGCCTCTAGGGGATAATAATCTTTCCTTTAGCTTTTATTGGTCTCAGAAATATTATCTTTCCGTTACTTCTCATTTTCACTGGATTTCAGCACTTCAGCTGCCAAGTGAAAAATAAAACTGCAAAACTGACTGGAAACACCAGTTTTGTGACAAAACAAGAGTTCTTCTCTTCAAATTTCCACACACAGAAAAGTCTTTTCAATGTTAAAGTACAGTCTTGTGTAGTGCTCATTCAGAGGAACCCATTCTGCATTTTACTTTTGCCAGGCCCTAAATGTTGTCACTGTTTAAAAGAGATATATTGTCCTGATTAATTTTTCTGTGCCAGTTTAGCATCAGTGTGAATTTGACTTATCATTTGTGTTAATTTAACTTTTTAAGTCAGCAGTGTGGTCCAGAGGTCCAGCTCTCCAGTTCTCTGAGCTGATTTAGTTTATTAATGATATAATGTTCTTCTTTTGTCTGTAACACATGATTATATATGATATATATGATTTTGGAAAACAAACAAACACCCCTAAAAGAAATCACAGAAACAATAAAAAGGATGTGCTTCAATTCTTTTAAAACTATCAAAGTATTACTGAAGCTCTTTAGATGGTTCTGTTGGACTTTTGTCATGAGCTAGCCTTCCAAATCCTACGGGAAAAACAGAAACTCGAAGAAAGAAATTGATTCCAAGATGACAGCAATAGACTTCTCCTTATGCTTAACCAGTAAATACTATAATATCTTCCAAACGTGGCTCATATGGTTATTTAAAGCAGAACTATGGTTGTTTTAATATGGTTATTGTAGCCATACATTTTGCTTTTATGAGTTTTTATATAGCACTATTACTTATATGCTAATCTTAAGGATATTGTTATAATTTGTTTTATGTGTTAAGTATTACAGAGGCAATTGCTAGTATCACTATAGTGAAAGGTCTTATGAGCATCACATCTGACAAACAATTTCTTACTGCCAGAAGCCCAATGAAACAGTTATACCCAGGGATACAAATCACCTTTACAGACAGTTTACTTACAATTTCTTCAAGCAGGAAAAACCATCTAAAATGCATTACATAGACAGACTTGAAGTTTCTACGTTTATGTGCTCGTGTGCTCACAAAATTTGCAGGCTACTGAACAAAAGGTGCTCCCCTATCATGATTGTCACAGGCGTGTTCTTCACAGTTGCTTTGCCTTGCCTTTCATCAAACATCTGTGTCATTTGATCCCTTTTTGTACAAATTCCATGGAAGGGACATGAAACTATGCATGCTTTAGAGGTTCCTTGGTTTTCTCTGTGTCATGCTTGGTGCTCTATTTTATTTGTCTCATTCTAAAAGCAAAGTGATACATTTCCTTTGAGAGGAACGCTCAGAGGCAGCAGTGACAACTTGCTTTTCTAGGCAGAGTCCTACAGGGGCATTAACACCAGCAAGTCCTGTGACAGGAATATATTCCTTATCCTGGACATTAATGACACATGTGCTTTGTCAATTGTTGTCGTCAGACTCACCAGGGACATGTATGACAATGACTTCTTAATTTTTGCCTGTGTCTCTGGGAGTGATAAGCTATGTTTCTGCTTTCCCTTACAATTTTGAATTCTGTGAGACAAACTTAAACAATTTGCTGCTCATACTGACTGGCTGGGAATTTGTTATTGTGAGGATTGCTGTTGCTGGGTGTTTATCTGCAAAGATGGTAGATCTTGAGACCAGTTCCAAAATGAACTTATTTAGTGAAATGCACTGCATTCAGGCAGCAGAGCTTTGCAGACATAGGCCTGTTTCAAAGAGACCATCTCACCAAAAGAACCAGGAGCACCTCACTGTCAGTATTACAGTAAAAAAACTAGGAGATTTATTTCTTCCTGAATCAGTATTGAAGCCCATGTGTCATAGACGCAGTTTCAATACTGGAGGATGGCCCCTAAGAACAGAGAATTTCTTAGGAGAATTTATTTGAATTCTCACAAGTAAAAGGACATAAAATCATATTGTCCTAATGTAAGGGTTTATTCACTGAATTCATAGTTAAAAAGCATGAAGGGAATGATGAAAACTGCTAATTTCACTTGTGGGGTTATATTTTGAAGGCTCTCTGACCTAGAAAACATTGACTAGAACAGGACAGAGAGTTGACATAGTAGCATAATGGGTAAGCAAACCTGTCTCGTTGCCCCTCTTGTGAAAAATCTGCCAGGACAATTTCCTGTCTATGTTATGCTAGGTACTTCTGTGCCTTATAAATATTTGCACTGTTTAATTTTGAAAAATTAAACATCAAAATTCAGGTTTTCCAGGCTGAGTCTCCTAGTGGGATGAGGTTTGAGGATTTCTTAGGATGCTACTCTAAGAAATTATAATCTTCAGAAACTACAGGTTTGCATTCATATCCTGCCTAAGTCCTGTAGGACACAGCGCTAAATTTTTAGGCACTGTACAGTGTGTGGTCTCTTCAGCTAATAGTTTCAGTGCTATCAAAACATCTGTGTGTGAATTACTGAAAGGAAATTAAATTGAATTATAATTATCACAGCCATTTATACCCTAAATTAGTTATCTAGCTATTCACAGAGAGGTCAAGAAGTCAATGTACTGAACAGTAACAGGCAGTAAGTGCCTTACCAGGGTAAATTTTAATTGCTGACAATATTGTGGTGCCTGCAGACAGGGGAACAGGGATACTACAGAGCTGGTGTCCCTTTTGTGTAGGAAAGGAGCCATAAGAATGGTGGTAGTAGGTGAGCAGTAACAGGAAAGTGCAGACTGTAACAGGCCCACTTTGATACATTTGGGGCTTGAGATACAATGCAGATGTCACTTTTTAAAATTGAAGGACAAATAAATGAGGTGAGATTTTTTTATAAACTTTCACCAAATAGTGTAGGAAGGGATGCAGGAGATAATCTAGTCCAGTCCCCCTTGCCAAGGCAGGGTCACCTCAAGGCAGGTTACCCAGGAACTCGCTCAGGTAGGTGTTGAATATCTCCAGACAGGGAGACTTTACAACCTCCCTGGGCAGCCTGTTACAGTGCTGACACCTTCAATGTAAAGAAGCTCTTCCTCATGTTGAGGTGGAATGTCTTGAGTTCTAGTTTATGGCCATGGCTCCTCATCCTGTCACTGCACAAAATTGAAAAGAGTCTGGCACCATCATCACCTGCTTTTGAGATATTTGTATGTGTTGATGAGATCCCCACTCAGTCTTCTCTGAACTGAACAGGCCCAGCTCCCAGCGTCTCTCCACCTAAGAGAGATTCTTCAAACCCCTCATCATCTTTGTGGCCCCCCCCGGACCTTCTCCTTGTCTTGATCTGTGGAGACCAGAATCTAACACTGTACTCCAGATGTGCCTTGCTATGGCCAAGCAGAGGGAAAAGACCACCTCCCTCCACGTGCTGTCCACAGTCTTCCCAATGCACCCCAGGATCCCACAGGCTCCCTTGGCTTCACAGGCGCTGCTGGCTCGTGGGCAGCTTGTCATCCATGGAGACCCCCAGGTCCCCCTCAGCAGAGCTGCTCTCTGGTAGGTCAGCCCTCAGCCCGCACTGGTGCTGGGGGTTATTCCTCCCCAGGAGCAGGATCCAGATTTGCCTTTGTTGAACCTCATTAGGTTTCTCCCACCCAACCTCCAGCCTGTCCAGGTCCCACTGAGTGGCAGCACAGCCTGCAGGGTGTCAGCCACTCCCCCAGTTTCATACACTTCAGACTTGCCGAGGGTGCATCCTGTCGCTTTGTTCAGCTTGCTGATAAACCAGTCGAGTAAGACCAGACCCAGTGAAGACCCCTGGGGAATGCTACTGACTACAGGCCTCAAATTTGTTGATCATTTCTGAAATATTTTCTCACTGGCTGGGCCTCTACACAGCCACACATCAAGGCAAGGCATGGTTTCTATATGACTACAGGCACCAAGGGAAAGGCTTCCCTAGTGTGATCCCCGTATGTATTGAGCACCTAGCTGCAATTTATTATGCAAGCTAAAGAAAGACTGCATGCTGAAGTACCTGGATTGTTACTTAGAGATGGTTTGTAACATTTTTATATCTCTCTGATGAAAATACTTGACAAAAGACAGCTCTTGTTTGGAAGAACTATGATATTGCTAAGTAGAATGTCTGTGCTCTGTAGCTTGGGAAAGCATGCATCTAAAATACTGATACTATGTAAAACAGCCCTGTCACCCATATGACATGGATGCCACTACATGTTCTTCACCAATGATTGATGTGACAAACTCCATATGTTAAAAGGAGGCTGGGGAAAATCTTTTTTTTTCCCCAGATGGAAAAAATATGTAACTGTGGTACACAAACATTCTTTGCAGAGCTTCTCTGTTTCCTCAGCAGTAATAACGTATCTAAAAATAAGACTCGGATCTGGAACAAGAAAAGTATCATAGCCTGCCACCGCCCTAGTTTTCAGCACTAAAGAAATGTAGACATTTAAGGGTGTCAAGGGAAAGTGGATTTTTATTTATAGTAATGATGCTTCTTATTATTCAGTACAATTATCTGGAGAGAGAATAAGGAAGAGTGCTCAAGGTACTGCTTTCCAAGTAATTAACAAAAATATTTCAAACATACACAAAGACTGGCAGATCATTCATCAGTGATTATTTGGGGAAACTGTTCTCAGTAGTTTAGCCACATGTGGTTTGTGACTGCACCTTAAGGGAGCCCCATATTTAAAGAAAAGTAAAATAATTACAATTGCTAGATAAGAATATTTAATTACTAGACAAAGTAATACAAGATAGATAAAACATATTATTGTTAAGAGATCACCTATGATATCTGTGGTTACATGTCTTGTACATGGCTTTGGTTTGTGGAATTTTTTGTTTCAAATTTTCAAAAGAGAATGTACCTGATGGGGGGGGGGTCACTGTTTCTAGATAAAACTGCATTGCTTTAAAATGCAGGTTTCTGAAACTTATGTATGGGTTTCTATATAGCTTTTCTAAAGTTTCTATATGGGCAAAGAAATGTCATTCAAGTGTTGATGAATGGTAGGTCGCCAGTTGATATATTATCTTATAATTGGGAAGAAGTATATTATCATTAAGCCCTTAAACTAAAAAATACTCAACTCTGTTCAAAGTAAAAATTTAAGGAACAATTTTGCAACAGAAATATTGAGAATTAACTGAAATATACAGTGTCTTAAAGCTCATTAATTTATCTGTGTACTAAGATGATCTGATGAAAGCCCCTTTTGTTTACTTTACATTTATTGGATACAGACATCTCACAATTCACTGAAGAGCATTTTTGAGCAGCCAGTGTTTTCAATCAACCAACCATAAAGAAGCATTAAAGCATTCAAGAGGTGGCAAAGTTGAGGGTTTTTTTTTTTTTTTTTCCAAGGAAGAAAATGTGCTGGAAACATTTCTCAGTTAGAGAAATTCTTCACAGTATTTGAGAATTTAGAATATTTCTAATGAGTTTCAAGGATTCTTTTTGTAGACTTCAAATCAAAATTTTGCAAGAAGAGAAGCATTACTGACTTAAAACCTTGGTAACAAAATGATTGACAGTTATCCTGACTTTAAATATTAACACTGTTTTACATACTTGTGTTTTCTTCTAAAGCATAAACGTTTAAAAGAATTTATTTTCTGTAAATAAAAATCATGATCACAACAGCTGCTACCCTGTAAGAATAGATCGTATCTTGGTCTCTTAGAAGTTACTAGTTGGTAGTTTGCCTGCAGCCAGTCCTTCCCTGTTTCACAATTCATAATATGTTTATAATTTGGAGTGAAAAGATACTGTCAAAGAGTCTGCAGAGTGCACTCATACACACATTCCCTCAAACTAAATAATAAAGTTTGAAGTTTTGAGTAAGTCAGAAAGCTGTATTTTCGCATCTATATAAGTACAATTGGCAGTATATAAGTTTGATATTTATAGCTATGATTATTTGATAGTTTTGGGGTTAGTAACTTCTTAGCAAACAAAGGAATTCAGAAAACTCTGGCAATTTCCTTAACTCTGGGAAATTTCTAACCTTTGTTTCATTAACTAAATAAACACTTACTATAAATTCTCTTCAAAGGATAACAAACATAAAATATAGATAATGTTCTAATAAGCTGAGATTAAAATAGGAACGTCTTTTGCATGAAGTTTGAGGTTACTTCTGTACAAGGAAAGAAATGGTAAAATTGCCAAGTTGAAAGGAAGAACTTGGGTATTAACACACAGGCAAGATGTCTCACTCCCTGAAAAAAAAAAAACAAATTTTCAAAGCTGAGAAAGTATCATCTACACCAAGAGGTCAAGATATTTGGAGGGAGCATGATTGTTAGATCCTAACCCTAAATTATCCATGACTTGTCCTGTTTCCTTTTACGAATAATATTACGCTTTTTTTCTTTTTTCAGTATGTTCATTTACGTTGGTTTCAGTCTCTTTCACTCCTTTCCTAACTTATTTTACAGCTTGTGCGTTTCTCACAGCTGGATAACAGGCAGGAATCCCATTGCAGACACAGGGCATGCTGATGAACAGTAATTCTATGCATGAATCATGCAGTGAAGCATATGAGAAGAAAATTTCAATAACATTCTAGTTTTTCAGGTAACTAGCACACATGACTGAAATGGATTTCCAGGTGAATTCAGATCCTATTTTAGGACTCCCAAAGGTGACAGATGATTTTCAAAGTCGTCTAGTACTAACGTATTTCCCTCAGGAATTATAGCATTTATGGTTACGTATTAAAAGAATCTCAAGTGCCAATAAGCTCACAAAATTCTAAGATCATAATTTACATCTATTTTGCTCAACCCACTACATATACTGCTTAAATTAACCTGTCAATTAATCCACTGTAGTCCTCTTAAATATAATTCACAAGTTATGGGAATCACAACATGTTACATCAAGATCACGTAATACCTGGAATGATGGTGGGGTCTCATGCTAATGTCCCTAAAGGTCTAAGAGAGCATTGAAGTGCAAATCAATTTCAAAAATCTAGAAAGAACTAAATACTTTCCTCAAAGCTGAGGAAATTTCACAAATTTCACATTTCCTTACAAATGACCTGAAAAAATACATTGAATATGTATAAGAGAATTTGCAGTGTTATGCATCTTGCCTTCACATATGAAGTGATAATAAAACCTGACCTGGAAGAATTCAGACTAATTTTCAGACTGGAGAGGTTCAAATCAGCATCATGTAACAAAAAGCACACTTAAACCAGCTTTCAATGCTTTAAATAGCTATGATGCTGGAAAAAAAATTGGCTGAAAACAAGGTCTCTGATTTCTGCAAGGATTTTAATTTTTGATGCCCTGGCCTCTCTTCATGGGAGTCTGGGAGAAGTTACTAATTTGCAGGAAGAGGTGGTTTCATTTTCTGTGATACAGAACAGAAAATACTCTAGACAGATATTTGCTTTTGCAGGATATGATCAGGCTGAGTGGGAGCATCAGAAGAAAGCTCCTGTCAGATCAGTCAAGGAAAGGTACTGCTGCTGCTGTGGGGCAGAGGGTACTGGTGTCTTTGTTTCCCAGGAATTTCCCCATTGCTGTTCAGCAGCAGGAATGGAAGCTCTGTCTTGCACACTCCTCTTCTAGCTTTTAACATTTACTTAATTGTGCCATGCTAATTGTCTTGGCTGAAGGGAAAATCATTAATCCACAATTGATTTTAATTTGTTGAGCTGATACACACTTTTTTTTCAATGTGGCAAATTACTAAAAGACGAAACCACATAAAATAATTTACCCTTAGTCTGCTGTTGCACGAACATAGAATTAAAAGCAAAATAATTTGAGAACTGAACAGTACTTTAATTAGCAAAAATAGTTGTTCAGAGTCCTCTATGCTGTGTGTTCAAACCCACATTCAGAGTTGGTCTTCCCAAGGACCCGATACTACAAGACAACAGGTCAAACAAAAAACTTTGTTGGTTTGTGGTGCTTCAGGAAATCTGCTATAGCACAGTGTATGTGCAAATATAGATTTGTCTTTCAAAAGAAGTAAATCCTTTACAGATTCTGAGCTCCTATCCTAGGAGGCTTCCACTCTGTGCATAGCCAGTATGACCATATCCCATCTTTGAATCTATCCAGTCTGAAAAGCTCTTGCGGTACCACCTTGTAACACATGAAACTGTTTTTCTTCATTACCAACAGATTTTCTGCTTTCAGTACCTATTCTTCATGCTGTATTGGTTAATTATGACTAGCCAGGAAACCTCCAAATTTTCTCTCTCTTCCTTGGCTGGCTGAGTGAGGATCATTTGTCTTGTGCAAATATAAATGCACTGACACACTACAGTGCACTTTAAAAGCCTCTTTCTGATCCTAATACCTTTGGCTACATATTTGGAATTTACTTGAGTAAACATTCATGCCAGAAAACCCAAATGAACAAGGTTTTTTTCAGAAGGCAAATACACAAATTACATTAGTGTGGCTCAAGTAAACTAATTTATAAATACAGACATATTCATAGAAATTTTTGCCCCATTAGCAGTCCCCAGAGATTGTCAGTCTCAGATGGGGTCAAGGACAGGAGGATATAATGGTGTCAAAGTAAAACACGCAGACAGATTGCCGTGTGATTCAGAGATATAATTCACCTGGAACAAGAAATGGGATCTGAAATGCAGCCCCACTCTCTTAAATAGAAGGCCCTCAAGCTTGTTTTTGTAGCAGGTTGCAATTTTCTTAAATAGTCTGCTCTATGTGTTCTTTTACAGCCAAAACATATTATATGTTTCTCTACTTTTTGAAGTGGGTACTGTAGAATAGTGTGATTACAGCTTTTAGCAGCCTCTGTTTGGCTGCCTGGGTGTCCTTTGATAATTGAAAACTTGTTTATTGGCACCATTTGCTGGACTTTATTTAATCACTGTCTCTCCTCTAGGAGCTGCTTTATCCCTTCTGAGGGCTGGCTCTTTGCATAGGCTTTGTCTGTTTCCTGGCACTGGGCAGGCTCTGTTCCACGTAAGTGGATTTGTAATGTAGAAGCAGAGAGTGGCCACCAGCTCTCTTGTCCCGGGGTGCAGGGGGACCTGCCCGTGCGGGGCTGTGAGGTGCCCACAGGTACACGGAGGGATGCACGTCCCTGGCACAGCTGGATGGCTGCCAGCTGCTGCCACCCTCATCCCACTGAAGGCAGCAGCAGGTGGGCTGGCCCTAGTTTTAATTGGGAAGAGTTTATTTCACGTTTCTCTGCTTATCAGAAAACAAAGCAGACCCTTGTTAACACTGATCACTTAGATTCTTGTTTAATCAAATTACATACACTGTATCCTAAGTTTTGCTCTGATTTAAATATTGCCTTCTTATCCTTGTCAGCACAATACTTCAGCTTAATTTCTCATTAATCCTGACAGGAAAGAAAAGGTTTTTATCTTGTATTACTGCTTCTATATGGGGGCCTGACAAAGGGTGTTTCTTGCTGGCAGAGTAAGAGAGAGGCTGCCATAAACAACAGAAGAGCTTCCTGGCTGATGTGTAAGAGTTTCAAGGGCTGTGTTTCTCCCAGTATAATCACATTAAATTTCTTTTTGACCCCTTAAAAAAGCTGCAGGCAAGGTTCTTCTAATAAGATAGTTATAGGAAGGAGGAAGAGTCATCAAGTGTAGAGGCCCAAGTGGCTGTTGCTGCTGAATTTTCCACCTGTGAGCCAGGAGAGAGGTCTTGTGGATCAATATTGATTTGTTCCTTTTACTGCATCTGTGGAGAGGATAGCTGAGAAGTGATTTTGAATTCTTTTGTTTGGTTTATAGGTTTGTTCTATTAATGCTTTTGTGGAGCATTAACTTTTATATTGCCGTTTTGGGGGGGGTTTTGAGTGTTTTATTTGAATATTTTTTATTATTATTAATTGTGTCAGATTAGTGCTTTATATTCTATATTGATATCCATAGGTAACTTCATATATATGTGATGTGCATGCATATTCTTTCTTTCTACCAGTCAAGGTGGAAGCTTGGGAAATACGAACCCCATTCACTGTGTTGGAGTAAGTGGGGCAGGGAGTGAGGAGCAGCCAGGCTTGCATACAGTTTATATTCTTGCAGAGTACAGGCTGTGCATTCTGCTGCCCTTGTGTTGTTTGAAAATTGCCAAAAATTAATTGTTGGAAATGCTCAGGAGTGGTTTTTGAATGTGCTTGTTTATTTGCGCTAGAAAATGAAATGCATGGAGCCATGCCCGTACATGTACGTACAGGCCTGTTTATGGGCGTGTGACACAGGAGACACTTCTCCACTGCTCAGTGACAGAACCTTCAGTGCTCTGCCACTGACACAGCCAAGCAAGCCAGGCAGGAGGCATAACTGCCTTCCGAGTTTCTTACAGGCCCACCTGCTCAATTAGCTTGTACTGCTGACAGAAAGTTAGAATGTATGGATGGTTATTTATTTATTCTAATAAATTGCATTATCCATAGCGCAGCAGAAATACAAGGTTCTTAATGCTTCTCCCCCAAAGTTCAGACTTTTTGGAGACTGTTATCTGGGAAGGGACCTGTTTGTATTGTCCAAAATAATACCCTGTTCTGTTATTTTCATCGCTTTATTCTGTAATTGCTTTGAAAAGTAATTCTACCCTTAGCCAGTCAATTTTAGTGTAGTCTATCTCATTTTTGTACAATGACACAGACAATTATTTTTTTTTTCTCTCTCCATGGCTAAGTTTATAATGATTCAAAAATTCCTGATACTTTTTACCAGTGACTGTCCTTTAGATTTGCCTCTCCTTGAGACTTAAAATCATGGTTCTTTAAAAACGGATCAAAATTATAAAAATTTGCTTATAGAGTGGCTTGACACTACTTAATCCTTAGTCACTCAGAATTTTTCATGCTGAGTATTAAGATATTTTAATAAAATTCAGGCTTTTAATAAATTTAGTTATTTTTTAAACTAATGAAATGAGAAAGTTCATTGACAAAATATGAATGCATTTGCGAAAACAAGGTCTGCTGATGGTCTCTGAAATCTAGAAAAGAAACTACATGTGCTGAATATACTGCTGACAATGGTTGTTTTGTGGTCTTGTTTTCCCCCTCTGTTCTAATATGAAGATTTAATAGAATCATTTAATGAGTTTCCAGCAATTATACTTCTAATTTCTCCTGTTATGCAGCATTTGCTTTTATCAGTAAGTAGCCAGTTTTCCCTTTCAAACTTTCTTAGTCTGAAACACATATTATCTGTTCTTAGAAAATTATTTTTGCAAAGGTTATCGATACTGTCAAAAGAAGAAAATTAGAGGGAGGCTCTATTACTGAATGACCTCAAATCTAAAGCTATAAAGTTGATAAAATACTACCTGGTACCTGTAAAACAGATTGAGTAATTAGAAGTATCTCTAGTATCAGGAGGATCAATCAGAAATAGATTAAGCAGACAGATTTCTGGTTTATTTGGGGTTTCCTTTATTTTGCCTTGTACATGTAGTTCTAATATTAGTCCTGTAACTGGTGACAAGCCATGTCACCCCTGACCAATCCAAAGGTATGTTTGGGTCAGTATATTGATGCATATATCCATAATGCACACGTGAATACATTATTCTATCGAGAGCTTAGGAAGGTTCTTCTTCACACTTTGTTTCCTTAATTCTCTTGGAAAATATGGTGGTTACTTTTGAGAGTGGCCTGCTGTATTTTAGATAAGATCTTTGATTCTTTGGAAATAGATATAATAGATATCTCTTATGAGATATCCAGCAGTGTCTCTCTCTCTTATGTCTCTAGACTGTATCTGAAAAGCTGCTGGGCCAGATGGCACAGTAGATCTGTAACATTTAAACATATTTTTGGCAGCCCTGTGCATGCATAATAGCCTGGATGAAATATTTTTGCTTGCCAGGCTAAAAAAGTGTGTAAACTTCAAAATTACATCCAATGACACCTGAATATCTTTCTATATTTTCTTGGCCAAGTACCTACAGAGTACTTGGCTTAACCAATAAAAAGCAGATTAAACAAAAGAGTTAGTCTTCGCTACAGCTGTTATCTGACTTCTTTTACTAAAGAAAAGTAGTTACAAAAGCAGTGACTTTTAAAAGTCTTTTAATAACCTGGATTTCCCAGTAAGGGACTGCTGACCAGAACTTACCTATAAAGTGTTATTAGACTTTTAAGACTTATGACAGTATCCTAGAGTATTTTTATGCTTTAATTCATGGCCAAAACTCCTTATTACTCATGTATCCTGTATGTTTCCTCCTTAATTGTATCACAGTCAGGCTTGTCTGTACTACAAGTGGTAAACAATTTAAGATCCACGTAAATAGTCTGACCTCTCTATTTTGCTGAGGCACACAATTAATGTTATTTACCAAACACATAATGTTTGGTGATATTTACCAAACAGATGACATTCACCAAGAAGAATAAGGTTATTAAGCCAATGGAAATTCACAAAGTATTTGGAATGTAGGAAATTTTGGAAAATGTGGGAAACAACAACTGGAATTTTAAAACCTAGCTGGTTACAGAAAAGGCCAGAATTGAGTATTCATTTAACTAATTGGTAGTTAGGCAACTGT
Source organism: Picathartes gymnocephalus (assembly GCA_013390045.1). NCBI lineage: Eukaryota > Metazoa > Chordata > Aves > Passeriformes > Picathartidae > Picathartes > Picathartes gymnocephalus. The sequence goes on from WEKY01050590.1 coordinate 56,149, forward strand.
AGGGGCAGCTTGCAGAATGATGGTTGAATTTTGATGCTTGTTGTTCTTCAAGTAATATTGAGATCTGAAGTCGGTTGAGTTGATTTTATTAATTGAAATTCAAATCATAATCTCAACACGAGTTTACTTGAAGCACCTATAAGCTGTGCCAGCATCTTTTAGGTTACTTGTGTATAAGCATACTCATATTTAGACTTTAGTCTAAATTTGTCTAGAGTCATATAATTCAATTTACAATGAGTACTGAGGCATGCACTGTAAAAGGCTAAACCCTCTGGGAGGTATGAGCTGCACTGTCTGACTTTCAGGTATTGCTGTCTTTTAAAACACATAAAAGTGTAAGAACTCCTCTATAGCAGGTTTGTAGTCAAGTCAGCATCCTCACAGACTTTCCAGTACTTCATTTTTTCTTTCCAGTGCAGCACATTTGAGTTGGTATTTCTGCCTCTTAGGAAGATTCCTACCAAACCAGTCAGGCATCAGTGTCCCTCTCCTGGTGCGTCTGTACCATTATGCAGAAAGCTGGCAAGCAAAGAAACAGAAATATGTAGTTCAGTGATCGGGACCCTTGCCAGAAGGAGAGGAGTCTTGGGTTCTGGTCTCTCTCTGCTTAGTTAGATTTCTGCGTTAGTATTTGATATTAAACAGCATAGCTTGAAGCCTGCCAAGATGTTGAATCTAGTCTAGATTAAAATATTCTGTTGATTCCTGAGTTTTCAACTCTAAGAATTTTGGGAAAATTGCAGTGGAGACAATGAAATTGAAGTATCTTCATGATTAGACAGAAGCTGAATGGCCATAGTAACTGTATAAACGCCTTATCCACAGATGTGTGCTTAAAAAGTTTCCATCTAATGACTTAATTTTAGAGCTACCTTTAGTGTTCCTCTAAAAGCTGATTCATCCTGATATAATCTCTGCAACTCTTCCTTAAATTCTACTTCCATCAATTGATTTTAATTCTTTGGAAATGAAATACAGAGACATGTTTAAGAAAAACATGGAAATCTAAGCAAAAGCTGTGGAAAAACAAGAAAAAAAAAAAGAAAATAGAAAAAGTAGGATGAAAAGATATAATCCCCCTGAACCCAAGCACCAAAGTATAAAACTGCAGAGTGGAAGAGGAAGAAACAACAGCAAAGACATGAAAGAATTCTAAGGGTCTTGTTTGAAGTACAGGTTAATTCATAAAGAGGCTAGAGCTAAAGAGAGTTAATGGAAATATTATAGATAAAAAAACTACAGGAGGAGAAGCTGATCAGACATTTAAATTTAGATTTTCTTCTGCTTAAATCCTGATTGATTTGTTGCTATAAAGACCTGAGCATCAACTTGGGTTTTATTCTGTGGTTATTTCCAAGTTCATAATTAAAAATCAAAAAAACCTAAAGCTTGCATTCCAAAATAATTAAAGAATTGGGCATTCCCATGAAGAGCTCGACATTCGCTAAACTAAGAGGTGATTTGTCCAGCTTCTCCAACCGTGCCTTTGTAGGTTTATTGAATGTGGATGTTTTCTTCTAGGTTGTAGGGATCTGGTAGCCGTTTTGACCAAAGAGTATTCCTAAGGGGCGTAGTGAGCATTATGGCAATGTGGTATGCTTAGGTTTTTGGAGTCGTTTTTAAAGACCAGCAACTACAATTGTATCACAAGAAAACATGTGCTGCATATGTGTCTTAACTCTTCCTTTCATTCTTCATCTCTGAATATAAACCTCTTTTGAAGGTGTTGAGCCTTTTGACGCACCCCTGAGTAGGGTCTTCTGTTCTCCTGGACAGATGAGTTGTTTCCTATGCTCTAAAGCATGGCATGTGACTGTAGAAGCCCAGAAGATAAGAGCTCCCTTTGGTTTTTCCATACAGCAATGTGATCTTCCACACAGTGCCTCCTATCTGGCAAACCTAGAATTCACAGTTGTATTTTGGAAGGTCTTTCAAACTTTATGTCAAGGTCTTGGGACATTTAGACTTTTGCCTTAAATAGCAGTGCTCAGAAGCAGTGTCCTTTCAGCTACAAGAGTTTTCAACAGAAATATGCAGGAGTTAAAAGCCAAAAGTAGCTAGTTTTCACTAAAGAAAATAATGTGTTTTATAGAAGTTATGTGATCTGTTAACTCAGACCTTGGCAGAAACTGAGGCTGGAGCCACTGGTTTTCAGGAGAGGAGGGGGGTTTTTTTTGCCTCTTGAGCATAAACCAATTTCTGCTCCCATTGAAGGCATCTGGTGGCTTGTATGGTCTCTCAGACCCTCTCACTCCTTTGCAGCACTGAATCTGGACTATGCTGAATGAAAATGACTCTTCCTCTGGTCCTGTAGATTAGAATCAAGGCACGAAAGGAAAGGCAAGTGTGAGGAAGAAGAAAACATTGTTGCCTACCAGGTGGAGATGGAGAGATTAGAGGAATGGTGATGAACCTGAGTCTCAGAAAATCTTTTTCCCTTATGTCTGTGACCTCAGCAGCCTTGCTCTTTTATTATGGAATCCTTAAAAAATATATTGTATATATTTTATAGGTATATTATATGGCTATCATAGATCCCTTAATATTACTGCAGATTTCTGATTGATTATGGCTTCAAAATTTCTATTATTATTTGGGACATAGTATTCCAGAACTGTATAATTCAGTCTCTCGACACAGATGTTGCAAGGATGGTTTCTGATCCCCAGATGTGTTGATTATAATCCACTCTTTGTAAAGAAACTGCAAATAATGATGAAAGTTCAAAGTGGTAGAAATTGCAAGAAACTGAAAACATCATTTCTTTGCTCTGCATTCCACCCAGTCTCCTAGTGAATATATGTTGTAGATTGTTTCATGCCCTGATATTCAGAGCCCTATATATTTTAAATATATTCCTTGCTGTAAGCTCTGACAGCTACATTCCGCTGGAATCACAAAACTGTGACCAGAAGGGGAAATCTCACTAACAGAGAGGAGAACTAAGCTTATGAAACTTACCACAGGAATAAATAAAAATTACTCTTACTATCACTATGAGCATTCAAAACTCAGTTTATTGAATTAGCTCACCCTCATTGTTTCTCATGCATAGACACACACACACTTTTCTATCTCATTTTTTCTGCTATCTAGAGAAGGGAAATGTGTTTATGTTTTAAATTCTTTTTAGAGTCTGGATAGTCAAATTGTAAGAAAATAGAAATTTAACAGCTAACTAATACCATCTTATAGTTTAAATTACAGATATCTATCTGTTTTTTCAAATCCCAGTTGGAATAGAAGAGAACATGAGATATCATGAAGTCCTTTAGTTTAGTGTTATATTCACAGGTGCTGAGAGGGACTATAAGCCTATAAAGGTTTGAGATGGTATGGAAAACTACACAATGTTTTAATCTTGTTTGACTGAACTTGGATCAACATTTTTGATACATAGAAAGAGTCACATACAGGTCTTTTTAAAGACCGTGTGAGATCAACCGTTTGATCATTGTTGGGAAAAAAAAAACCCTAGGTATTTTCTCTTCTTTTCAAACCATTATGTATTGCATGAATATTGATTCTCTGGCATTGGTGAGCAAAAGAACTTATCTTGGGGGGTTTTTTTGAGTTTAACTCAAAATCAGAAACTGTCATTGGACACAAAGATTGATGTAGCCTGTGACTGTGGTATTGAGCTAATTTTTTATTACAATTCTCTATATGTCACTCAACTAAGATTTCCTTTTTGAAGTGAGGCTATAGATCACTGTCAGAAATTGTTTCTGTTTATACAGTTTTGTTTTATACTTTAGTGTATGTAACAGTTTTATTGGTGAGTGGCTGTAACTGGATGCCTACTGCTGCTTCACAAGCATCACTTTTCTTGTTTTTCACAGTGCTTGAAAAGATTATTTTTGGAAGGATTTAATGACAGAGTATCATGACGGTGCCCCTGAATATGTTTAGAATGCTTATAGTTCCTGGAATTCATGCTACTGCAGTGACTTTATATCTAAAATCCTGTCAATACAGCATGGTAGATTACTAATTTAATTCCTTTATTTAGATTTTAAAATCATTCATGTAGAAAAAGTACTTAATCTGTGTAGAATGTGCCTGGTTTAAAATTTATTGGACATGTTATAAAGGGTTATACATTCTTATTTGACTGCATCTCTAATGATTTGCATATGATATATTGGATTTGAGAGCAGAGGTAGTAGTATGATGGTCTTAATTCAGCCATATATTTATTCTTAGAGTCTTTATTCTCTAGCTGTTACATAATTCCCACTTCAAGAGTATTTCTTAGACTTACTGACCTCTACAGATTTTTCTTGTTTTCCTGTCTAGTTGCATAAGAAAATACAAATATCACTTCACTCTTCCTCACAAAGGTCTCAGGAACAGGAATGGGAATTACATTAAGGATAAATTTTTCCAGTTGAATGTGTTTGGCACCTCAGTATGTGTCTGAATTTCACAATGTATCATGACCTTTATGGTTTCATCTCTATCTGACTACACTATGTTTCAAAGAAAAGTCTTACTAGTTTTATGTCTGAAATAGATTATCTAGCGATAAATCACTTCGAGGTGTACTTGCAGCTCTGTCAAAAATCAGTAGTGCTTCTCTTTTTCTTGTGCCTGTGATGCTTATCTGAAGCATCCTCCAGTTGATCATGTTCATAAGCATCTAATGGTTTTTCCTCTTTGGCATGTTGTTATTCCAGTGGAAAACATGAAGGAATATGACAATTACCTCTGAAATAGTTCAGGATAAGGTCAAAGAAAAGGTAACTTCTTATTTCACATCATTCATTCATATATTATGGCAAAGACCTGTTCCATTGATGTGTATTCACAACAATTTCCCTATGCCAAAGTGTTAATTATCAAAGAGTGATATTTGAATGAAGATACCCATTTCATTTTGATTTTTCTTCTTTTAATGCCTATTTTTACACAATATTGTATTTCATACTGGTAACACAAGTTCAGGAGGTTTGAAGATCATGTCAGATCAGCATCTAAAAAACTGAAATCCTGGTCCATCTCTCAAGCTATTGCATTTCATTTGTAATACCTTAGCTACATTTAACTACTTGCAGTTAGTTTCTGTCCCAGGGCAAGATAGTTGCCTATATGAAAGTAGTCAATAAAAATTATTACTCTAGGGAAATGAAAGAGATCCACACTTCTGGCACTTGAAAATCCACATTCAGTACTTGAATGATCCTGTATATTCATCACCAGAATAAATACAGCTACCTGCTGTCTTATTGAATATTTGTGCAGATGGAATGAAAACATTCAAAGTGTGTTGGAAGTCCTTAGTAAAGTGTGGGCTGTAGAAACAATGTCTTATATCTCTGTAGTTTAAATAAACATAGAACCCAAATCACTTACATCTCAACAAAACCTAAAGGATCCTGGTCACAATAATAAAAGATAATGCACTTCTGTAAATTTGTTAAAGACAAAATTTCGTAACAAACAATCAAAATAGTAAAAAGCCATTTAAATGTGTCTCTAGAATTCACACATCAGTTTAAAGCCTTGGTTTTAAATCTGAATAATGCTAAATAAATCAAATCTGACAGTTGTTTCCACTAAATACCTTCTGCTGTGATCTGAGTACCAGCTGTCTGATATTTTCAAATGTGAAGCAGGTTATGGAGTTGGATTAGCTTCATTCCACCTAGAAAGGTGAAAATGGTGTTCTCACTTTAAGTTCTGTTCAGGTGCTAATTAACTAGAAATAAAGTACCAAAGATGATGAAACTATTATATGAAATTATAAACTTGTCATTAGTCTGCATATTCTGTTGAAATCAATGCTAGTTTAAAGTCAACACGGTCCATGAGTTGAAGAAAATTTGAATCTTATTAGACATTTTCTTATGCTCTTATTCCTCAAGAAATACCTCAAGGACTCCACAAAGAAATAACTGATAAGTTACCCTTTGGGCTATTTACTGAAGTAAAACAGAGCATTCATAACTTCTGCAGTCACTCTTGAGCAAGAATATGGAAATTATCTTTTTAGAGCTGAAAGAATATTCAGAAAGACATCTGGATTATCTACTCTGTATTGCTGATGGCCAAGAGAGGGTCTGTAAATTTCCAGGCTTCACCTGCTTGATTTCCAGTTTTCACAGCTGATTTGCTGTTGGCTAGTGTTGTTCTCCCTAATATGCTGCTTTCCCTCTGAGGAACTTCTGAAGAAGTGCCCTGATATGATGCAGTTCTTAAAACTGCATATAATTTCTACACAGGCTACCACTCCATCACTCCAACCATGGATATAGAAGCAGTTTTGAGTAATATTTCACCCTGGTAGGTACAGTAGGACTAATACATGACATTTGAGAAAAACAGAATGATTCTATTGCTATATTTATTGTGTAGTTATTTATTGCTTCTTATTTTATTATTTTAGTACATTTTTCTTCAAATAGCTGATTTTGTTAATAAGTAAAGATGTCAGTTATGAAAGCTAGACTTCATTAAATATTGATTCATAACTCACAAAGCTTGTTCCTACTTTATTACCCAAATAATCGAAAAATTCCAGAAGCTGTTAGTCTGTATGAGCCATTCATGATTTTGGTAGTAATTTTGAGGAATGCTGCTGCTGACATGCCACCTTGGGGGCAACCTCAGTCATTTATTTACTTTTTGATGTGTTTGATATAACATTGTCAGAAAAGGAAAGATGCAAACCAATTAAAAATCCTCCCTATGCCCAACTGGAGTAATTTACCAACACAGAGGCCCTTTGATGCATTCAGTTTTATTGTGAAATAAAACACTCTGTATTTCTTTCAGCTTTTGACGAGATTAATTTTGAATCTTTGTGTCAGGAGATGTACAAGTGTTATCTGTAAATGAGAAATGTATGCGAGGTGCTCAACTACTGCTGAATTTCAATGAACTTTGTGGTTCTAATGTCATGAAGCTCTGTCAAATGTTAACAGAAATTAAAAGTAAAATTCATATGGAGCTTTCACAAATCACAGCCTCATCTGTCAGCATTTTATAATAACCTAACAGTTATGATCTATCAAGGTATTAAAGTGCAGTTCTGAGCCCCAAAGGAAAAAATCATGACATTCTCAGACCAGTGAAGTAAAAATAAATATTTTTATTGAAAAGAATTGTCAAGGTTTCCTTTCAAAGTTTTCTCACTAATTGCATTTCAAACAACTTCAGTTATAAATGTTGAGAGCAAGCAGGAAAAAAAAGAACACTGAGACTGTTACAACTTTGAATACTTTAGATAATACCGGTTTATGTTTATTTAACATTTCTTCCTGCATTTTTAAAAGTAAAGCTGGTTTTAAATTTTTGATAAGGAAGTTTTCTTTACAAGCACATTAAACTGTGGTACTCATTTAGCAGAGCAGGAGAGACATTAAATACATGAAAGCATTCCATCTTATCTGTCAACACTAAAATTTCTGTAAAGACCTGTTATATGAATCTAGACACTGTACAGAAAACTGTGTACAGTTTACATTAAATTGCTTGGACCAAACTTTCAAGATCTGTCAGGCCTATGAAGTTCATTGTGCTTATTGAAAACTGTATTTTCTGCTGCTGAAAACACAAAGGCTTAGAGCCAAGTTCTGGTCTGCATTACAGCCTGGTTTTGCTGCTCCAAGGTTCAAAGGGCTAGAAAGCCAATCATAACAATCAGAGAAGGGTGGGATCAGCTTCATCTGACTCCTCCCTGGCTTTCCTTTGGAAAAAGTGGAGAATTTCAAGCATTTGCTGTTGTAATAACATCTGCTTGGAATTATCAAAATAAAAAATTATCTGTGAGGCTTTTTTTTTCATTAGTTATCATATTGTGTTGCCTTTTCACTGAATGGTTCAGAAGTACATGCTTCTGAAGGTGGGGAAAATCAAAGGTCAGTTCTTATTTATGTGTATATATGTAAATATGCACATGTATTGTATATGCATACACACACACCTGTCTGAGTGGATAAAACTCACGTACCAAGAAGATGCTCTAAAGTTTAAGATGCACTCTAACCCCCCTCTAATATTGAAACTATTTTATTCTTACCTGGAATAGTTGAACATTGATGTGATCAGGGGCAGGATGGAGCACCTTTTGTTGCACAGCTGAGTGCCATTACTTTAGCACTTCAGGAGATGGTTCTTATTTTTGTTGTCTTAATCACTAAGCATTCTTTACAAAGCCTAAGAGAAGGGATGCATCTTCAAATGCCTGGTTTATTTCAGTTACAAAGCTACAAGACTCAGGCTTAAACCTCATCTTTTTCTGCTTCAATACAGGGTGTGACTATACAAGCCATTATACCTAGCTCTTAAATGAGTATCTGAGTAATGGAAATAAAAGTGCATTTGGAAAGTCAAAATGGGTATCTGAGTAATGGAAATAAAAGTGCATTTGGAAAGTCATCTCTTTCTCATATCTTACAAGTGATATATAAAATTTCTGTTTCTTGTTTACACTGAGAATCTATGGAAAAGAATTCCCCTCTAACATGTTGGTTAGGACATGTGCTTTAGAAATGCGGCTTCAAATCTCTTTAGCTGGAGGTAGATGTTGAAACCATACTTTCCATGTGCCAGGTGCAAGTTGTTATCAACTGATCTGTTATTTAAAAAGAGGTCTTCTGTTGTGGGAATCCCTCCTTTCATTTCCTTTGCAATTTTGCACACATAAAAAAGGAAGTTTTAAAATTTTTTTTCATTTCATCGACAAGAGTCCTAATCAGTTTGTTTTGTTTGCTCTGAACTATTTTTTGAGTAAGATTTTTCTCTTTCAGTTCAGCTGCCAAACCACAAATTATCTCTGTCTCCTTGTTTTGTAAAAGCTTAATCTTAGTTTGAGGACAAACGGTAATAGTGATAATAATTTTATAACCGTTGATGAGCTGCTTTTTTACTACTTCTCCTCTTTAGAAACACCAAGAAATTTTTCATAGCATGGTCCCTTTAGTATAATTTGTGTTGTCGTCTTCCACAAAGACACCCCCTGCACTCGGTGTGTAAGTTCTTAGAGAGTTAATGTGAATCACAGCTTTGAGAGTTTCCATATTTAGTCTATATAGTGCAGTCATCAATCCAACAGAAGTAACTTGTGGTCAAACATGCTGTTTAGGCGAGAGGCACGAAGTGTTCTGCTTCTCCAGGAAAGAAAGTACTCCAGAGTGCTCCTGATACCTTGGGTCTGGAAAGCTGGGACTTTCCTTCCTTGTGCAAGTAGGAACAGAGATCCGTCATGAAGATCCTCTTGAATCGGGTTGTTTGCATGTTGGGAAAAGCATTTTTCATGTGCTGGGAGCATTTCACTAAAACCAAAGAAGAATGAAAGAATACTTTTTCATCTGGGAGATTTTCTGCCCTCGTTAAAAACCTCAGTAGCTGCAACCAAACCTCAAGGTGTTGCAGTTCCCAGCAGGTCACTTCAGGTCACCCAGAACTTTACTGGATCGGCACCATTGCATTCATTATCTTCTCAGAATTAGCCTGGGTTTTAGACTCTGGCACTTTATATTTCTGACTGGACATCAACTCCCGCCTTTGGCTTTTTTCCTATATTCCCCAAATCTACTTCCAACCCTGATTAGATCCAGGAAGTGTAACAACACAAAAATAATCAGTGGGAAATAGAGTAAAATTTATTTCCTTACTATTTTTAAGAAGAGTTATGAATGTTTATTTATAGGCAATAATTGTTCTTTTCACTGTGTGATCTTTAAAAAGGTTACATGCAAGGATTATGTATCTCCTGCAAAAGGAGCACTTGTATTCCTTGCACAGACTTTCTTAACTTAAATGCATGTGTGAAAGCAAAAGAAGACTGCCTGAGGAAAACCCCCAAAGTTTTCTCTTAGAATATAAAAGCCAGGTTTTCAGTTTTAGATCTAGGTTATAATCGTTACTGCATTCCAGCTTCTAGGCAGGAACACTTTTAGATCGAACTAGGGATAGATAAAACAAGAGTAAAATGCTCAGACTGTCTTTCTTTAGTAAAGAGCTTCTGGTGAAGGTGAGTTGGTGAAGGAAGGAGATTTCTTTCCTGCTGTGATCTCTTTTTTGTCTAAGAACATCCTCAGTACTGCAGAAGTACTAAGAACTACAGAAATAACACTATAAATATATTCCAAAGCCTTTTATTTCAGATGAAATTTCATATAATATCATATCAGATCTACAGTGACCTAAAGATATTGAAAAACTGGTCAGTTTTGTAGAAACCAGTGTCATGCACAGTTTGAATTCATTTCCATTTCGAGAGTTTTCATCTTGAGATTACTCCCTTTGAACAGCAAAAAGATTCTGCTTAGAAAGATAAAACAGATATTAGAATTTAATAGGATCTATAATACAGAAAAAGACGACAAAGTTACATTTCTTTGTACATGTAAACATTCAGTAATTGAGAAAATTATATTTTATAACGGAAATATTAAACCCCACTTTAAAATTCATCCCACGCTTTTGCGGAATAAGTATTCAAGGTATGATTTGGGTCTTTGAAGTGACTTTTTTGTCATATTTAAAACACTGTGTCCCATTAGAATTGTGGGGTAGCTTTCCAATTTTACACACTTTCTCTAATACAGAGCAAAATGTACCTTTTTTCCTGTAGAGAATGGATGCTGTAATTTTATGGTACCAGGAACTACTACTTTGTGGCATACTTCCTTCAAAACTAACGTCTCTTTCTTCTCTGGTATTTTTTTGGCATAGAAGTGTCTGCAAATATCTGAGGGCATATACTGCATTTTTTCTTTTAAGAAATCTCTTTGGCTTCTATAGATAATACCATATGTAAAACACAGGAGAGAATTTGTGGACAGCAAGCACAGGAGCTCAGTCTCTGTGTGTGGTGGATGCTAGAATAATATTTTTCAAACTATCACCTGTACACCCAGATAATAGGTTTGCAGAATTGGATCACCGGGCATTTTCTTGTGTCTCAGTTGAGATCCTAGTTACTTCAGCTCTTCCTCTTTGATGTTGGATTTGAATAAGTAAAAAATCAAGAGACTGTTCTGGAACAAGAGTCTGTAGCTTTGCTTTTGGTCATCACAAATGTGGCCAGAGGCCTTGTATATATTGTTTTACTCAAAACCTTTAGTCTGCAGTAAACTGGAAAGAGCTTTGGATTTATAAATACAAAATCAGGTAAACTTCATACTGTCCAAGGATTTGGGTGTTGCATAGTTCTGCCTGTTACCCCTCAAACCTAGCAGGTTTGCTGTTTCAGATAGATGCTAATCCTTTAAGTAGCTGCCTGGTCTTAGAGTCTACATAACAAAGCTAGAAGCTCAGATTTGGTGACTGGATGGAATCAAGACTAATTAAATTTGATTTTGCTTTAGTATTTCCTTTTTAAAATTAGTTCATAGGAGAAGTTTAATTTTATTTTCCTAATTAAAATCACTGCACTCTAGTGAATAAATTTTCAGTGAGCTTGAACAAAAAAGATAAACAATAAGCACTTCTTTGTTTTCAAATAGATCTTGATGCTTTTTTGCTAGTTTCAGACCTTACTTTCAATGAGATGGCCACCATGTCTGCTAAAGACTTCAGGGAAAATGGAAGCAAAAGCTAGATAATATGAGGAGTGCATTAAATGTGAGAAATATTTCAGTGTCCAAATTCAGCTAGTATTGTCAGGGATACCTAATGAGGACACAATAAAGGACCTGAAGGAATAAAGGATCAGACAGTGTCTTTTGAACAGATGGGGACATAAATAGTCTAGCATATATCAAAAGTGCTAGTACTTTGTGTTTAGGAATGTAACTTTGCTGTGTTCGTAAAAAATTCGTTCAATACAAAGCCAAATATACTTGCTCAATGAAATGTATATGTCTTCATGAAAAACTTAGTATTTGGCATCTTTTATTTTTCTGTTCAGATAAACTGAAAAATGAACCCTAAGAATTTTGGTGCCCAATCTCCCATTAGGATTAGGTATTTCTTGACAGCTTTGAAATCTCAGCTTTAATGCAGGACAACATTAAAAGCAAGGCACTCACTCCTGGAGAAGTTCTGATAGTTTCCTGAAGGCATTTCACTGTCATTAGCTAAGGGCTTTCTCCATTGAATCTGAACTGTCCTTGAAGTTGGGAAACCTCCAGCCTCAATAACATGGAAACAAAAGGCTCACTACAATTTCTTCACTGGGGGGAAAACAGGTAAGTCACTAAACTGGAGAGGGAACAATTGTGCTGATTCCAGCGCTGAACCTGACATCCTCTGTTTCACTGTCAGATGGAGAGAAAAAATTGAAATAAACCAGTAAAATCTACATTTAAACGTGTCTCCAGTGCTTGTCAGCATCTCTTAGAAAATGACACAGAGGAAGGAAATTTCTGTTTTGCCCTCCTTGGTATGAGTCCTTTCTTAGTGTGGTTCTGAATGCAGCTGCAGGTTTTGTACTTGATCTGGTTTAGCATTTTTTAGTTTTGCTTTTGAACCTTTGAGTCCAACTAAACCCATTCCTCAGTCCCTGCGTAAACAAGTCCATATGTTATGTGTTTCACTGAAAAAAGAGTGCAAGGTGAACATTTGGTATGAGTCAATGAAAACATTTTTGGACAAACCTGGTCTGAATTCCAGGTTTATGACAAAAGCTGGAGTCACATAAAATCTCATCTGGTTCTGCTAAAATTTTGTCGTCAGTTTTTTCACAGCCTTCTTGAAAACTATTGGCAACAGGCAGCTTTAGCACTGTCAGAGATCTGGGCTGGCACAAAGGAGCAATAAGGCATGGATCTTTCAAAAATAAGTGTGACACTGGGCACCAAATCTGTTCATCATGACTGCTCTACAGCTTCGTCCTGCACCTTGAGATTTTCTGTGTGAGAAATATGTTGCTTCCCTGGACTAGCAGATAAAGCTGCTGTCTGAACTAAAACAGGGAAGAAACATTCAGCAACTTCTGTGCTCTTTCTGAAAACATGTCTTTTTTACTCTTCTGTAGTCCCTGCTTCGCTCTAACATCTTTAAGTAACTGTAAAGCAGTTTTCACTGCGCTTTTCTTTCTACTGCTTGTATTTAATAATTTCATTTCTAATATTTTTCTTTGCTTCCTCTTGCAGTCATTGTCCTCTTTTGCTGTTCCCTTTAGACCTCTTCTGATGACAATATATAAAATATAGTTCAGCTCTTTCTCAATAGTTATTCATAGCAGATAGAGAATAGGAAGAACATGAGTTTATCTTCTGTAGGAACTGTTTCCCCATCACCTACCCACCTTCTGCCAGAGGGATGCTGGCTGACATGCAGCACCATGTGTCTCCTGAGATTCCCCAGTCTTGGAGTTGCCTACAGGATTTTGTCTGCACACACAGAGCTTCATTTAGCTTTTTGGCAGTTTCCTTGAGTTAAAAAAAAAATAGTGTGTTTTGGACAACATCTCCTATCATTCCTGAATTTAAAGGTGAAAATAAACTTCTATCAAGGCATTAAATAGTTGTTAACAAATTTGGAAACAATGTTACAAGAGAGAAAATAATGTATATTAAAAAAAAAATAGATTATACTATAAGAGACAAGTTGGTTTCTAGTTGTTTTGCCCTCCCTTACTTGATGGACAGGTGACTCAGACACCAATATGCCAAATGCTTGTATTTAACCACAATGAAAAGTATATTAAAGACAGCCTTTACATCCTGCTTACTTCAGTTCTTTGCTAAACCTGTTTCTCTCTGTTTTTTCTGCTGCACTTTATTGCTCAGGTCTGATCCCCAGGTTCTTTACCTTTCTTCCATTTAGTTGGTCCTTGTACAGGCTGCTGTAAAAGTTTGCACTGTGAATTCTATTAGGAAATTGCAATCCCCAGTAGTCCTGGAAAAAATTCCTAGAGCAAACAATGTTTCTAGTTCAACATGTTTGTTGTAGTCAGTGAGAAAAACAACCAATCCAAACTCCCTGTATTCCTAACAGACTTGCCTGACTAATATGCTTCATAGCACCACTGGATGTTCTGGGGAAGCCAACATTGCTTGAATATTTCTCTTTTACTGCTATTGTTGCTTTGACAGCTTTGATTTTATAGCAACTTTAATCATGTGTATCTTATTCCTTCACCTCTGGCATTTTGCAAATATTCTATTTCTCACTTTTTGCTACCATAACTACGTTCATCAAATTATAATTCATCAATCTTTTTCTCCAACACCCACAGGGGAAACCCCAAAAGTATACTATGTCAGCTAAACAAGAAAATGTTAAATGTATACATGTAAGAAAAGCTATTAATTTAAAAAAAAACCCCAAAAACCTTAAAAAGAAAAATTAGGTATGTAAGTTAATGTGACCCCAAGGCAGCATTGGCAGTAACTTACGTGCTGACAGTTACGAGCCTGTTTATTCTATGCTCAACCATACATGAAAAAATGTGTCATCAAGTAGAACAACAAAATGGACTTGTGTTATCCTAAAGATACAAAGTAGCAATAAATCATGTGAGGGACATTAATGCTATATTTACATTTTTCCCTAAAAAAATAATAATTTTCTGAGGCCTTTTTTCCTTTAGAACATTTGTTTAGCTCATTGTTCAGGAAAAGCTGTAGGAGGTTCTGCCTGGATTACAAGAATCTATAGAGCTGTACATGCTTTCAGGAGCTGTACAGAATTACATCTGCAGGGCTCCTAGCAGTTCCCATTTCTGCTAAGATGTATTCTTCATCATCTGGCAGCTTTTAAGTGTGGTGGATAAATACAGGCCCCCAAAAAATACTTCTGTGTTTTTATTTTTTTAATACTAAGGTGTATTGGCTGCTAGTCCTCAGCAAGACTGGACGTGGACACAGGCAGATTTCTTATAGTTGGCAATGCATGAGGGGGTTTTTGTTTTGGTTGTTGGTTGGTTGGATGGGTTTTGGGGTGTTTTGGGTTTGTTTTTTTTTTGGTAATCTCTTTTTGTAAATGAGAATGAAAAGAAGGTGAAATCAATGAAAAGAAACTGAAATCAAGTTTTCAGTGTGTTTGTTTCTATGACCTCCCCTCCCCCAGTTATCATCCTAGAAGGTACCTGATATTAAATGTCAGTGGGGAAGTCGATGGTGAAGGGCCTTGAGGGGAAGCCGTGTGAGGAGCAGCTGAGGGCACTGGGTCTGTTCAGCCTGGAGGAGACTGAGGAGAGACCTCACTGCAGTCACAACTTCCTCAGGAGGGGAAGAGGAGCGGCAGGCACTGATCTCTGCTCTGTGGTGACAGTGACAGGAGCTGAGGGAATGGCCTGAAGCTGAGTCAGGGGAGGTTTAGGTTGGATATCAGGAGAAGTCTCTTCACCCAGAGGGTGGCTGGGCACTGGAACAGCTCCCCAGGGCAGTGCAATCTGATTCTTATTAACTTAGAAGGGAATCTGTTTCAGTCCAGGTTGGTTCTTTTGACGGTAAGCCTGAATGTAGAGAAATAAAGCAATGCAACCATGAGAGCTGCATCCAAAATGTATCAAAATTGCCTTTTGACTCAAGAAGGACCAGATACAAATCTACCAAAACTCTGTAAAACCTTCCTTTTAAAACTTGTTTCATGTAATCAGAAATGGGAGCATGTATTCCTATGCATGTAAAGGTATAACATTTTCTTGCTAAAATTCTATCTAAAGATGTAGATTAAGAAGTTGTAAAAATTTTAAATTTTTCAAAAATTTAGAAATTCTGTTTATAAACTTTTAATACTGTGGATATGACCCATCAAAAGGATAACCCTTACAGATTATTGGTTCCACAGGATTTTCAGCAAATGCAAAGTTTCCAAAGAAGTAGGAACCACAACTGTTGTTTAAAAGGATAACTGAGTTGTAAAATGAATAAAGTATTTTTCTAAGCAATATCTGAGTTTGGAACCTGAATAGAGAACAATGAACTAAATGCTGAAAAAAGGGAAGTTTTCACTAACACATCACTAATGATGGAGAGCTTTTGAGTAACAACTCTTCTGAGAACCTCCTGCATTTTTCTTCAAGTATAATCAACAGACAGAAGAGAATCCATTAAATCCTTAATAATAGATGAAAGCATCAATTGATCTAAGTAGCAATTTAAAATCGACAGAAATATTAGAGATTTAGAAAAACAGCATGGGTCCATTGCTTTACATCAATCTTCTTCACTTAAAAGTGATGTCATCCCTACATGAGATCCATGGGAGTGACTTCCAATTAGTAAAAGACCTTAAGCAGCTCAACATGCAGTGATGATATTAAAGAGAGCTTGTTATAATTACATACCATAGTGAGCTGAACAAAGAGGTAATGGGAGAATTTTGCTATACAGCAGCTCGTCAATACGAGTGATGCTACTCCTTATGCTTGACCATTTGGTCTGTTAGATTTTATGTAATTAATTTCTCCTAAGGTGTTGAAAGCTGGTATGTCATTTCCCAACAGACTTAAATATGATGACACACAAAGCTTAGAGCTTTGTCTTTCATTTCATAAAATGGGGGGCCGTTATGGGTAATTGTAATATACTTTTGAAGCAAAGTAGCCCTTTTGCTTATGGTGTAACATATTCTTCCTATTCAAATGCAAAAATTAGCAAACTGATTTAAATTACCGATTAAATTTTCTCTGAATTGAGTTCTAGCATGTATCAAAACAAGAATTGAGAGCTATATTTTTCTTGGGATTGTGCCAAACAAATGAAAAATATTTTGTTAATAGGTAGACTGTATATACAGTGCATCTCTTTCTCTCTCTGCCATTCTTTATCTCAGCTAAGGGCACTTATATACCTCCATGGCACAGAATAATGTTAGATGTGAACACCCCAGCTGAGCATGGCAGTGTGGTATGCCAAATAAACTGAGACACAGGGAACAATTAACTCTACTAGCTCCAGGAATGTTGTGCCATTGCAGGTACACAGTTTCAGTATTCACAAGCATGAATATTCTCTAGCATCAGAGCCTTTCTGGCTTTGGCAGCTAGAAGAGGCTTGATGCAGCAGGGCAAGTGTTAGCAGGAGTTTCAAAATAATCTTCTTCCCAATGGCCCATGAAGGAAGGAGACACATACAAAGAACAAATACTGTCCCAAATGCTCTTGTCTGTTTTGTTCCTGTACAGGTAACAGGAATTTATAAAAAACAATAAAAACTTATTTTCACCTCCAGGCAGGTACGTTTTTCTCTGAAATATATATGTGATTGATTTTTCTGAGCAAAAAAAGCTCATTATGCACAGGGATTTTGTAATCATCAAGCAACCAGATTGGTCCTAAAGACTATTGTAATAATTGCATGGTTGCAGGTGTCTCCTTGCACTTAATTTTCCATGAATGCCCAAACCCAGTGTTCAACAGGATCCTTTTCAAAAATGTTTCAGTTCTTCACTTGTCAATTTTAATTGGTTGTGTGTCGATTAACATGCTCTTTTTAATTGCTTCTGTAGGACAGCAATCCTAAAATCTAAAGAGGCAGCTTTGCAGACTTAGTTGCTCGTATTGCTCTTCCTTGCTCTCTTTTAGTATGTATTAGAAGAAAACTTCCCTTTATTTACCAGTGCACTTGAGCACAAGTAAACGTTCTCACAGTATATCCACTCACAGTATATCCACTCATAGATCACTCTAGAATATCAGAATTTCCTGCAAATTTTACTTGCATTGCTAAACTGGAACGGGGTCTTTTATTGTGTAGAATACTCTATTGAAAACTAAAATACTTAGGCAAATATTTTAGCAAATATACTTTAGTACCTTTTCTGGATAGATCTCCATGGCTGTGGATACAAGTCCTGTTTTTTCTTAATTATCTTTCTCTCAGCTCTGGTTGAAAAAGACAAGCAAAGAAATGAATAGCAGTTTCACTTACTAAAATCTGCCACTCTCTGCTGCTTTTAGGTACTGGCACACACAGCCCCTCCAATTTCTGCCCTGTGCACTGCACAGGAAAGGGGACTTTTTTCTGTAGTTATTACACTTCCCAGTACTGCCCTGAAGCTTTCTCTTATTCCTCCCGGTCACCCAGACAAATTAACTTCCTAACGCCAGTGACCTTTCTTGAGCTGAAAATAATTATATTTACTTCATTCTTTTCATTTATCTCTGAAATATTATGTATTAGGGTACAATATGTTCCAGCATGCAGCATCTAGTGGTAGGATTCTGCACAAAATCCATGCTGTGTGAGACCTGATATACAACTCACTGATTTCCAATATTCACCTCTGCTATATCTTGCATCTCCTCTCAGATTATCAATAGAGAGAAGATCCAATTTTTAATAAACTATTATAGACTACGTTTCTTGGTGTTGGTCCAGAAAGTGTGCAAAACATAGACTGTTTATATATAATCTGCAACTCAAAATGTTGTAGAAGATCCAGACAAAAATTACAGAAATTTGCAGAGACAGAGAAGATAGTATTAGTAAATTTGCTATCAGGTGTGTAAATGCAACAAGAGCATATAGCTGGGGAGCCTATCAAGACCACTGAATTCTGTCCCTTGCCTTTCATGACCTAGACTTAATTTAAAATATATGGTTGAAAGATTTACTCACTTCCTGTTAACTTCTTTTATGTTATCCTTGTATTTTCTTATGCTAGGCTGTATTAGACATTACAGTTTTCTCAATTACATTCTTCCAAGACCAAAAGAGCACATGGTGTCTGCTGTCACTGATTTAACTGGGAATGTTTTTTTGAGGTCTGTGCCTGCAAAGAAATAAAAAGAACATAAAAGAAACTAGTGAAAAGACAGCAAAAAGCAAGAATGTGCTTTCCCCACCAAATCCCAAACCAGAAATCCACACGCTGTCCCTCTTGTATACCTGTAGGTTTGCCCTAAATAAATGAATGAATGAATAAAAGAGTCTGAAAGGATTGTTGCTCTAAAAACTGAGGGAGAAACAGTTTAAGATACCTATCCCTGTGCTGAGGGGACTGGGATTTTACACATACCTTTGAAGAAAGAAGCGATGCACTTGTATTTTCAGAGAAGAGAAACAGAAGAGAAATTTCTTCTCCTGACAGAGTCCTGAACTGCAACAGAATGGTTAGGGGAAGAAGCCAGAGTAATTTGAAGAGCTTATCTTTAGTGAGTATCATCCTGAATGATTAGAGGGATTTACTTCATATACTAAAAGATATCAACCACTGCTGAAATACAGACTTTTCTGATAGTGCATTTCATGTACTGGTGGCTTTTCTCGACTAGGTGCCTTGAGTTTCTGTGTTTCTGTGATGTTTCTCCCATTTTTCTTCTGACCACTTAGTTTAAAGGACTCTGAGCTACAACTATTGAGTGCCGGATCCTGATTTCAAACCTTCTGTGTATTCAGAAAGATTCAGAACTGTAGGGGCATTTTGACCCATTTCTCATCATAATTAAATATATCAAACAATATTGGCCTTGTTGCTGTTCCCTAGAGCATCCCACTATTAATCTTTCCTACACTGAGAATAGGCTATCTATTCCTACCCCTTGCTTCCTTCCTATTAGCCAGCACTTAATCACTGACAAGGATTTACCTTTTACCTTGTGGTTGCTAAATTTCCTTAATAGTCTCTTGTGATAAACTTTATCAAAAGCTTTCAAAAGTTGTAAGTATATCATTCATTTCTGCTTCTCTATCCCATTCTTTTGTTTACCATTTCAAATAACCATAGTGATCTAAGAAGCATAATTCATCCTAGTCAAAACCAGGTTTTCTTTTTTTATCATATTATTATATAGAGTAATTTTTTTTTAAGTTAATACTTTTTTTTCATGGTGCTGTAGTGTATTTGTAAAGTAACAGGAAGGAAATGTGTTGTACTCTCTTCAATGATACGACTTTATTTTTCTAGTGCTCCAGGAAGCTTTTCTGCCCACATTTTTTTTCAAGTGCCCACTGTCCTGTAATTCATAGTAAAAAAAAATCTGTTTCTCTTTATACACTGGCTTCAGGAAAGGTATCTAACACACAGCTTGTATGTTGCGTAGGTTGGGTATATGTCATGTTATGATTATGACAAATATAAATATTTTCTATAGATTAAACCAGAAAGCAGTTATATATGATTCAGTATAGCATACTCTTAGCTTGAAACAGAAGCTCTATAAAACAGAAATTGCTCTTCACTACAGCTATTAATTTTCAAAATTATTTAAGATCAGGACTTCAAATAATTTGGGCAGATAGCTGTGCAGCAAAATTTTATTTGTGTGAAGTTGGATATCTGTCCTTGGCAATAGGCAAATAAATAGAGAAGAAAGACAGAGGCAGCTTAAAAACAGAGGTCATGAATTATCTTTTGAATGCTGAAAAGCCCAGCATAACAGAGAAAATTTAGCAATTGAGTCTCAGAAGTTCTCATTCTCTTTGTTGAAGTAAATTAAAACTCAACTCTTGTTAGTCTCATGCTCAGTATGTGAAAGGATATCCAAGCCTGGCATGTGCACCAGAGTGCTTTCTTTGTCTGGGGAAAACAGTGCTCAGTGTGTGTTTGGGATACAGCGCAGCCCTGATTCTGAACATTGGCCATAATTAAAAACATAGTTTGTACTATTTCTCATAATGTTTTTATGACATTGGGAAATAATTAAAAAAAAAATTTACTAGAGAAATGCCTAACTACCCTTATATACTATCCTAAAATGCCAAAGAGCAACAATTCCAAATAACACTTCCCTTGTGTTTTCTGGTGGGTGATTGGTACACTGAAGAGTAATTAGCATGGCACTGAAAGTGCACCAAAGTGCACATTAAACAGTAGTACCATCTTTAACAAAATGTTTCCAGAGCCTGTCACAACAAGGTATTGAAACCTGATTATGGTACTTAGGTACTACCATGGTATGAATAAATGATGATAGAATAAAATTTTCTACTGCTGACGGCAATACTTTGTATGCTCTTTCAGCTTCCTCAGCAGCCCCTCTCCCCCCATTCCTCTCCTTACTACTTCCCTAGTGCTTCTCTCTCCCTTCAGTCAATACCAATGGTCCAAGTGACAAATAAAATTCCTGTCTCTCAGTACTTTTCTAGGCTACAGGTTGGAACAAGTGAGCCATTAGTCACTTCATGAAATCCTCCTTTGTGCGACCAGGCTGAGAGCAGTTGCACCTTTATGCATATTTTATGCACATTTATGGGCTGCGTTTCACAGTGCTGTATTTAGTTCCATTACAGTTTTCTATCATATTGCTCTTTTATTATGGCATTAATTATGTATTGCTTTTACTTTATCTTACAGTATTTTTTCCATTATTTTCATAGTTGTGTTTTATAATGTGTATAAAGTTAATTTGTAACAGTAAGGTTAATGTTATCCTGGCACTTTAGATTAGCCAAGTTGTTATTTTTTGAATGATTTCGTTTGGGTACCTCTTAAATTTCCTTTAGGGAAAAAAAAAATCAACATTAAAAAGTCAGAAGTTCTAAATAATTCATAAGCAGAAGGAATTTTTATAACAATAAAAGAGCTTTTTTAGGAGGATGAGCTTCCACTGTCACCATTCCAGGTCATATGAAGCAACCATGTTGAAAGTGGGCCACAGTTGGCCTGGGAGATGTGGTGAAACAGTAATGAAAGTGATTTAATGAAAATAGTATATAGACTTAGGCTCACAGCAATATAAATACTTTCTCACCAGAGATAATTTTGATTCCAACATGTGAGGATGTCCACTGAGCATCTGAGTTGCCAACAATAAGTGAATGAGGCAGCTATCAGCTGTGGGTTTTTCCAGAGATAATTCAGGGCACCAAGAGGAGAATCCTTTGCCATTGGAAAAGAGTCAGTTACAGAAAATCCTGTTTTTTTCAAAAGTGCTAATAGAAAGGTTATGCCTACCAAATAGTAGTGATGCAAGTAGAAGTGAAACATTATGATCAAGAGTTGTTTGGATACATTGTGATTTCTCATGAAAAATAACAAAATTTTTGAGCTTGTGTAGGAGATGAACTTAAACAAAGTTATTTCCATTACACTAGCCTAAGAGAAAATAAAAAATAATTTTTGTGTGATTTTTAGAGGCTCTAATGGGACTTATGAAAGTAACACCATCCAGACTTTGAGCTGCAGTTGTAGATATCAATCTGCATATTCTATTGTCATGGAGGTAATTTCAGGGCTGCTTGGCAAGTCCCAGCAGAAGCCAGGAGAAGAACTGAAGTGTAGCACCATTTGCAGGCAAAATTCATAGCATGAACTTCTTACAGTGAAAATTTTCTAGGGCTACAAAGCATAGGTGAGGTGACAGTGACATAACATTAGGAAGTTCTATCTTCTATTTCACACAGAAACTTGTTTCTTGTTTTTTAATTTCCTGTCCAGTCATATACCAGTTATTCTTAATTTTTGGTGGGAAGATCTATTCAAATCAGTCCTGATTTATGAGATGATAAAAAATTGACCAAATCTGTATTAAGGACAGGTAAAAAATTCTGAATATTGATGAAAACAGAAGAAAAAATGTTAATTGACAATGCTTTGATTATGTATTCCACCTTATTTCTAAAACTTAGTTCTTTAAATGTATTAATTTATGAATTCTTTTTAAAAAATGTAATGAATAGGCTGACAAAGCTGAGTGAGGTCTTAAACGCTGAACACCTACAGATCTCAGAAACTGTGGGTGCTGACAGCTTTTGAAAATCAGACCAACATTTCATATTGAGCTTTTCAAAATATTTTCTTCTGTTTACAGAGGACAGAACAAGCCTTGTGAGTTTGGTGATTGCTTGGGAACATTCATTTTAAAGAGATTTGCCCATTTGAAACAAAGACTGAGAAAAGGAGGCAAAGGGAAAAGGTCATTTTGTCCTTTGTGCTGTTTTGCTGTTCTTAAGAGCACAAAAATTCTTCTGTCTACTGTTTTTCTAGCTGCAGGCACAGCTGGAGTTCTGGCTTCCTTTCCTACCTGAACACTGGTTCCTCTTTCATATCTAATTTGGGGTGAGCAGGAAAGGAAAAATATCTAAATGTAATCGGGGAAAAGAAATATTTAACATTTAAAGATAGCAGGGAAAGTGATCATATACATACTTCTTCCCTCATTAGATTTGGCATTTGCATCCTTTATTTAATTATAAGGGTCATGTTGGACATCTCTTCTGTTGTTCCTGCTTCAGTGATATTATTCTTCCCTGGCATTTCAATGGCAAAAAAATTCATAAATCTTTCTGACAGAAAAAATTGGGCAATTTCTTCTCAGTTACACCTCCTTGTTTTATACAAGCGGGCTGAGCTACTTGGACCCAAATTGTGGCCGAGCCACTTGAACCCAAATTGTGGCCCATACAGAGGTTGCATTTTCCATACTCTCTTGTCCGCCTTTCTCGAGTGGCACGCAGGGCCACTTTGTGGGTGCAGGCAAGGAGAAGGCGAAGGGAGGGTGTGGAGCCGTGGCTGGCAGCCCTCTGCTCTCAGTACGGCACGGACATTTGGGCTCCGGGAGTCCCTGCCGCCCTTCTCACTCTGTCCCTGCATGCTGGTGGGAGGCTGTGCCTCTCCTCTGGGACGAGGGAGGTGGGAACAAAGCCAGCCTGGTGCCCCGGCTGGGAGTGAGTGCTGCCCGGCTGGGAGGAGGGCCCGCTGCCCGGCTGGGAGCGAGGGCTGCTCGGTGGGAGGGAGGGCCCGCTGCCCGGCTGGGAGCGGGGGCTGCTCGGGGGGGGGGGGGCC